>QLOR01000728.1:0-95628 GCA_003313825.1 Sarcodon aspratus
TAATTAAAAGCCGGGGCTTAACGGCCTGGCTCGGCTTTCAAAAACATCAAGCCGGGCCAAAAGCCCTCGAGCCGTCAACTTGGCCTGGCCTGGCTTGGCTTATTGGGGGCCGGCTTTGGCCGGCTCACGGCCTGAGGCCGGGCCATGCACAACACTATCCAATACTAATAGTCCGACTACAAAAGTGTTCTTTCGAAATGCAGGCGGTGTATATAAACCTGGTCAAATCTCCAATTTCGCATTCAAGATCTAAGTTCATCATATAAGAGAGCTAACTTAACCATAGGACAACACGCACCATTCCTCCCGGTCTGTTACTCGCTCTGGAAGAAGCGAGGGCCCCCGACCGATGACAGTAGATATGGAACGTATCTTAGCAAGGTTCTGAAATACATAGGATTGGAACAGTTAGGATTGACAATGATGCGTTCAGCCAAACTTTCTGATCACGCCGGCGAATGCTCAACATCAGTCGTGTCGCGGCAACGGATAAAAGACTACACAATTGTGTTAACGTGTAGTAGATGAGAACACAAATTGAGACGTAGGTATTCCCTATGATCGTCAGAATCCCACGACTAAATTCTTGAAGTATATTGTGTGAGCTGCAGAGTAAGAGCCTCGAATAGTCATCTGATCTTGCCAAACTGACTGTTCCAAAAGCTATGACGACAACATCGAGGATCACAAGAAACGATACATTTTGGCGGGTTTTTATCTCAGTGATTCCCATGAGTACCTGTCATCGTTATCACCAGACGCCGTTGATAAAGAAGTATATGTCGATAAGCGTGTCGCGTAGAAGTTTCCAACATGTGAAGGAAATTTTTTTGATACTGGATTGCCGCTTAATCTGTTTCCGATTCCATATTTTCTACGAAGTAAAAGTACTTAGTTTTCCAAAAGAAAAGAAAAAAGAGCACATACAAGCTGTCACTGACACTCACTTTTTTTAACCCGTCAACAGAATCCTCTCGTGGAACTTCAAGTAGCCTACGCAACTATAGTCTATGAGTATCCCATGCAAACCAGTTGAAGAAAAACACATCCCGGCTCAAGCTTTAGTGCAAGCGAGAATATATTTGCTGATCATCGGCCCTGCACGTCTTGATGTCGCCTCATTGAATTCAGATGTTCCGGTTTCAACTTGAATGCACTTGTATTACTCCGATAACCGTGTTAAGATTGATTATAATATACCAAAACAACGGGAAGAAATGTGGTAGGTATCATCGGAATGTTCCGATATCAATTCCTCCTTGGTCCGAGTCGTACCCAATACGTATATAATATAAATAACCATAAAAAAAACCTTTTTTCTCCTCGAAAGCAAGCGGTGTATCAAAACTGGGCCGACTCTCCAAGTTGCAGCAATTAGAGATCTAGGGTATGCGTTATGTCGAGGAGAAATATCATAACCATAGGACAACACGCACCACTCTGCCAGTTCTCTTGTCTGTTCTGGACGAGACGAGCGCTCCAAACCAATGACAGCAGATGTAGAATGCATGCTAGCATGGTTCGAAATATTCGAAGTTCGAATAGTTGGAATCGACAACGATCCATTCAGCCAATCTCTCTGATCGCGTCGACGGATGTTCAACATCATTCGTGTTGCGGAAACAGAGTATAAACTACAAAAGTGGTTAACGAGTGATACTAAATGAAAATATAGAGTAGAAGAGACGCACATGTTCGTTATGATCGTCAAGATTCCACGACTGAATTGCTGAAATATATCCATCTTGTGAGCTGCAGAGTAAGAACCTTGAATCGTCGACTAACCTTGCCAAACTATAAGAATATTTGGGTCAGGAATCGATTTGGATCCGAAATCGAAGGACAACACTGACAATGAATGTTAAGACGTTGCACAATCCTGTAGTGCATATAACTCTAATCCCGACAAGCACGTTAGCGGCGGTTTAATCTCAAAGCACCCGACCTACCCGAAATAAATTGCACCTGGAGTGACATTTAGTAAAACAAGGATTTTGCATTGGTGTAGAAAACATTTACCGTCTCGTAACAAAACGTCCACTACCGAGCGATGACCCCTATGTCTGAATTGTACGGACTTGTAAACCGTAAGTGCAAAAATAGTTGTGTCGAACAGGACCATTCCACCCCATAACGCAGCCAAATCTGAATCACTACATCAGTGTGAATTCGTCCCTGCAACAGGTACAGCTTACGGTAGCTCCTATAGAATTATTAGGAAATTATCTCGAAGACCACTGGCACTCACTGTTTAGATGATAATCCCGATTGACATCCAATTATACCGTGGTATACTGTAGGAATATGTTCAGGTTTAGTGGCGAACAAGGCCCACTTCAAGTTGGAAAGTTGAGAAAAATTCGATCAGGTAGAAGGTGTGCTTGCCACTCACCACTCCCAACCCTATTACGACGGCGCCTTGCATCACCAGAATCGATAGTATCTTGCGGCTACGGCCCCACAAGGCGTGGATTCGTGTAACCATGATAGCTTTTCAAATGTATTAAACGTTCTGCGGTATCATAAAGTTCCTTGGTCCATACCTCCTACGATAATTTGGATAATGGCAGCGAGACACTGATGATAAGTTCGAAAAGTGTCGCATATCTTCTCCGTCGGATGTTGAAGAAATGTTTTTGCAACGACGGGTATGTGGCCAAAGAGAGAGACATAACGATTCAGAAGGAAAAGGGCTCTCACCCACTGGTGTTGAGGAGGAGACCAGAATCGCGATAGTTCCATGTCGAACGTCAAAGCATAGTCGTAGCACAATACCACTAATGTAAGATGGAGTCGGATTTTAGTGTTATTAACAAATAGTGTTGACGAACCGAAACCAACGACAGATAGATAAGAATTTATATCTCTGTCGAACAAATATTTGTCAGAAACAAAAGTGAACAGGGTTCATTCAACATACATATTAACAATTTCAGCTTGTGACAGCATGTACTAAGCTAGTTCAAACTGTCGATTAGGTGGCGACGTTGTTGTTCACGACGAATTTCATAACCGCCGCCTATATATACGGCGTCCGAGTCCGGTTGCGAACCAGCCAATTTAACTGTTACCTTTTGTCAATCAGACAACAGAATAACTAGAAACCATCACTGACTCACCATTTTCAAACCATCGACAGAGTCCTCTCACAACACTTCAAATATCCAACTACAACAAAGTATCCCCCAGCTGAAGAGATTCATAACGGGAGGAGAGTGTGTATTATATAGTCTCGGAATGATCCGCGACAGTATCGTTCACCATGGGATAAACACGACATATTCAAGTTCATTGAAAAAGCTCCTCCGCCTGCGTAATAGTTAAAATGCGTATACAATGTATTACAGTACAAATACAACAAATATTGTCTTTATTTGGAAATCAATTTGAAGTGGTGTACTATCACATCCTCGTCGATCTTCCTGTTGTAGATTAGCTAAGTTTAGACATATTCTTCTTTGTGCTACGACGTGCACTTGTCCACTCTTTGTTCCGGTTTTAGCAGATTGTTACCTTTGTTACATTAGAATTACATTGTTTATTCTACCACAAAGGCATATGTAGAATACGAGTATATAAAGACCAGTAGAACCACGGTTACCTAACACGAAATATATTCGCTCTTTAATCGCCCTCTTCTCTCTTACTCTCCGCTTCCTGATTGCGACTGCCAACCACGCGCGCCCTTCAACTTACAATAGTTATTGGTTTCGTTTCAATATTACCTTCTCTGTTCAAGACTAATTCTTCATCTCCAGCAGGCCGTTGCGGAGTTCCTCGAGGATTTCCTTCCAGCCCATTCTTTGCGGCAATTAGAGTGGTTTAAAGCAACCATATTTTTATCTCTCCGCTATTGACAAGCCTTTGAGGCGTTTTTCGCTAATTTTCACATTTGCAGAAAATGCTGTCAATGAACATTATTGCTCATGGACTGCTGAACTTAATCCGCTGGCGTTGGTTCAATCGAACATACTTTCAACGTACCTATAACATAATCCATTGCGATCCCTCCTATCAGAGAAATAATATAAACAGCTATACGGATCATGGACGAATCTTGCAAGTTGAATTGTCTGTACCTAGCATTCCACAACCGTTCATGACACTGGATGCCAACCAAACTCTGGTGGATGAACGTCAACTTTGCAGAACTTCCCTTTTCGTGAACAGTAAATTTATGAGTTTGTTAGCGAATACGCTGGAATGCTATAAGCAAATAGGTACTGTTTGAAGAAAGATGATAGCACCTCTCTCCAAGTCATCGCAGATCACCGACGCCACCGGTGGCATGCGACCTTCAACAATGAACAACTTCGACTCGGAGATGAAGTAGGGCAAACACTGGCATAGGTTCACTTGACAAGCTTTATTCTTGTGGATTGGGCTGCAGCCTGTCGTCATGATCAGGTTCGGAATACTTGACGCGTTATAGAGGCCGTTGATACACGAAAAGGTACATTTTTTCGTCATCAAGAATGTCGAATTTCTAAAGTAAGAAATGAGCGCGCTTATTGAGTATGGATTTGCAGTTGCCCACATACAAACAGTACGAAGACTGGATAGGGTACGTCTTCGGAGCAAACGCACTCAAAGCACCACTGACGGAGAAGCAAGGATGGATCATGCGAATATTTGAAGAAATCTACTACAGTATGTACTACAATCTGCTCAATTTCTGAGCGTCTCGCCCGTCAGCCCACCCGTGCGACTTCCCTGCCTGATAGAGACGGCGCTAGAGTCTGATGCTATACATTCATATTTGGCGAAACTGAACTCGTCTTGCGCTCTCATCCATCCTCACGCTTGCTTGCAGTCGAATTCCAATGAGTCCATCTCACAAATCAAAAAGGACTAAGCCAGGTCCTAACAAGCGCTCTGGCCAGAAGCCACCAGACGATATTGCCCCATCCACGTCCTCTCTGAGCCAGCCAGGCTCCAGTGCGATTCCAAGATGTGAGGACAGACTGCGTCATGAGTAACCTGTCCAAGATTCTGATCAAACGACTATGACCATTTCTACAGCATCTCGCCTCCCGCGCCAAGATTTACAGTCTGAATCTTCAGAAGCAAATTCTCGTCGCGGATTCTTTGCAGGAGCTTCTCGTGTCAATGCTAGTCATAGTGTTTTCAACGATGTGGCAGGAGATTATGTCAGCGTAGAGATCAAGGTGTGTTAAAACTACTGAAGCGACAGAACAGCCACTAAATCAGATATTTACAGGGTCATGGTATATCATTCAACGAGATCGGTATTTTCTACATCTGATTCCATCTGATCCAGAGCTTTTGCTTCTCGATAAGCTACCACGCGTCAAGAATGCGGGGTATCGGTCTGCCATCCATGAAACATGTCTGACCGGGACGCGGAGAGAAGAATTACGGCGTATAGAAGATTGGGAGGCGGATGATCAGAACAAACGAGTGTACTGGTTGAATGGGATGGCGGGGACGGGAAAATCGACGATCTCCAAGACGTTCGCCGAACGGACTTCTGCAAGGGAACGTCTTGGAGCCAGTTTCTTCTGTTCGCGTGACTTTGACGACAGACGCAACATCAACCTCATATTCCCCACCTTGGCGTACCATCTCGCATGTCAATACCCGATATTCAAAGCCGCTCTCGTTCAGATCCTCAATTCTACTCCTGACGCTGGCCACGAGACCCTAGCTATGCAGCTCGAAAACCTCTTAATACGACCATTGCAGTCGACTAAGATATCGACCACCATCATCATAGACGCCCTAGACGAGTGTAATGATAAGCAACCTGCTTCCGCAATCCTTTCGCTGTTGGGCAGACACATTGACGCGTTGCCACGGGTCAAATTCTTCATCACCGGCAGGCCTGAAATACCGATTCGAGCTGGATTCCGCCTTCCACTATTACAGCCGCACGCAAATGTTTTTGTGCTACACGAGGTCGATCCGGCATCCGTCAATCACGACATTGAGTTATATGTCCGAACCTGTCTATTGGAAGTTGCTGCACAAAGAAGTGATTGCAATCTGAATGTCATATGGCCTACAGAGGAGGAGATCTCTGCGGTAGTCACGAAGTGCTCTGGTATTTTCATTGTGGCGTGGGTCATCGTCGAATTCACAAAGTCTCCACATCACACACCTCAAGAGAGTCTAAAAATGATCACCAGCAGACCAGACAGCACTTTCAACGAAGGAAAGTCAGGAGTTGATGCGATCTACGACCAGATCTTCCTCCAGAGCTTCAAGGATGTCAATTTCAAAATGGATGGTACTGAGTATTTTGAGCGGTTGCGTCTCGTTGTTGGTTCCATCGCATTGGTACTCAATCCTCTCTCATGTGTGGACCTTGCAACAATACTAGATATAACACTGGAGAGCGTGCGGAACTCCATTCGTTCACTTCACTCGGTCCTTATTGTTCCCAAGTCGGATTTGGAGCTATTGAGAGTCTGTCACAAGTCGTTTCCAGACTACCTCACTGACCCGACTCGATGCACGGATATGAGGTTTCACATCGACCCCTCCGTTTATCATTCCAAGCTGGGGATGTGCTGTCTTGCGCTGATGAACAAGAAGTTGAAGAAGAACATATGCGACCTTCCCATATACGCCATGAATAGTGAAATCAAAGATCTCGGTGAGCTTCGGAAGAAGTATATTGGAAGTGGGCTGGAGTACGCATGCAAATCGTGGGCAAGACATGTTTGCATTGCTTCTAAGGACGGTGACGGTGTTCGATATATCATCAAGTCGTTGGAAACGTTTTTCAAGCATAATCTATTGCCATGGCTTGAGGTGCTTAGCGTCGTCGGGGATCTTGGATGTGCAGTACACACCCTTCGTGACGTGAGAGCGTGGTTGGTCGAGGTGAGTTGGCTTGCATATATGGTGTCCCCATATTCGGTTATTTATGCTTGGCAATAAGGTCAATTTGACAGACACAGAACTTTCAGCTATTGTGAAGGATAGCGAAAGGTTTGTGCTGCGGTTCTTTGACGTTATCGCAGCATCTGCACTTCATACATATCATTCTGCCTTACTCTGGTGCCCTATAACCTCTCTTGTTCGAAAACTATATCAAGACGATATCCCGAAAGACGTTCATTTGTTGAATTCGGTCGAGAATTCATGGGATGCATGCACAAGGGCAATAGAAACAAGACAGGAGCTACATCGTATGGCATACTCGCACGGGGACGATTTGATTGCAGTTCACGAATACCGCTGTGTCGAGATTTTTGAAGTTTCTACAGGACAACGTCGAGCTTTATTGATTGGGAATGAATATCGATTCAAATCTGTTGCATTCTCACCTGATGATACACTCATTGCGACTGGCTGTGATAGTGGCATAATCTGTGTTTGGGACTTGCAGACTGGCAGCCTTATCTGCGTTTTGAAAGGACATACCCGCCCGGCCAGAACAGTTGCATTCTCACCATGCGGCACCATGATTGCGTCTGGTTCGGAGGACTATACTATTCGAATTTGGGACGTCTCCTCTCAGGCTTGTAAATGCGTTCTCAAGGGCAACTCGAATAGAGTGCAGGCTGTTTGCTGGTTGGGTGCAGGCAATAGAGTTGTATCAGGAAGCGGAGAGAGGACTGTGAGGGTATGGGACATCATGAGGAAGAAATGCTTGACGACCCTTGGACACGATGGCTGGGTGGTGTCCGTTGCATGTTCACCAGATTCGTTGTGGATTGCTTCTGGATCATTGGATGGAACGGTGAAGATCTTTGATGCAAAGACTTATGATATTTTCCAGACGATCTCGACAGAACATTTCATCACCTCGATTCGATTTTCGACTCGACAGCAGCTCATGTACATGAGAAAGGACTCGATGTTTGAAATCTGGGATATAACCAAAAAGGCCAATGTGTTGTGGTTCAAATACGATGGACATGGAGAAGCGATCGCATCGGATGGCAAGTCTATTGCATCACACCGTGGCAATGCTGTCCAGCTTTGGCAAACGGACATTACGATCGATCGCGCGGATCTCAACGAAGACGGTCATGGCGGTTCTGTGTTTTGTGTTGCTTTTTCGGGCGACGGCCGTCTCATAGCTTCGGGGTCCGAGGATGAAACCGTCAAGCTCTGGGATGCAGCGACAGGTCTCTGCTTGCACACTTTCCACGGCCACTCTGATTGGGTCAAAACAGTGATATTCTCGCCAGACTTGAGATTTTGTGCATCAGCATCAGACGACGAGATACTAATCTGGGATGTTCACACCCGTACTCTCATCTCAACCCTCAGAACAGATTCAGATGCCATCAGATTCTCTCCAAATAGCAGTCAATTGCTGTCTCTCACGTGGAACGATCTGTATCTCATGTTGTGGGAGGCAGAGACGGGCAGCCTCCTTGCTAAAGTAGAAGTGGACAGGGAGTTCGACGACTCGGACGTTGCATTTGGTGTTGATGGGACCAGCGTCATCCTGCAGGATCATTACTCGGCGAAAAGATGGCGAATATCACTTGCTCCATCTTCCGACCACAACTCACCCACCAGAATCAACAGGAACAATCATTCATCACTCCCGATGGTATTTGTCCCTATGCACGATGATCAGCAACATTCTACATCTCCTGCCATAGCCTCGCACCAGTACCGTTGCGAGAACAGTATGGAGTGGATTCTGGATTGGCAGGACAGACGGGTACTCTGGATACCGCCTAACTTGAGGGGTTTATCCAGTGATTCCTGTGGAAAAAAGGTCGTTGTCGGATCCCGTACGGGAAAGGTGATAGTTGTGGACTTTTCAGATGACCAAGTTGAGCACTCTGTTTGAGCCTCCCTACAGACGTATTCCAAGTCATATACATCATCGTATACCAGATATCTCTGCACCAATATTACCGCTAGAAGAATATATATCGTAGAGGTCGGAAGTCACTCTTCCTTGTTGACAAATGATATTTCATCTTTGCAAAATTCTCTACTCCATTCCTGATGGAGGCATCCAACGAATTTTGAATTGACTAGTGTGACTGTATCTGTACTGATTTTTATTTGAATATTATTTATAGCCGCGTTTTTGAAGTGTCGCTCGTTTTCCGTCAGTCCTAACCAACCAAGGATGGATAACCTAATCCTGGATGTTTCTCTGCTCGTGCGAACCGCTCAAATCGCCATCATACGACCACAAGGAGGCACCAGCCGCAAATTTTCTTGAGAAGTCTCGGAAAGGAAGACGATTCATGTAGGCCTCTAGCCAATCTGCACCAACCTGATGGTAACCTGCTTCCCGCATAAAACCGGACAGCGTACCTCCGCCTTCGTGGGGCTCGACAACCAGTTGCAGAATGGCTCTCGAAACTCGTGTAGTAAATGTTGTACATGGGCATCTGAGTGATTCAGGGGGTAGGGACATTAGTCTAGGGTCATGCACAGATAGACAGAAGTCGGCGGAAAGGCCAGTGGTGTATTGTCAGCAAGCCGCTCCTCCAAAAGAATCAGACACATGAGTCTATTATGTCTATCCGGATTTGAAAAGGACCATCTAGCTGGCCGCAGTTTGACTTACAGAAGGAGGCAGTAGGGAGTCTCTGATGGCAGGTGTGTGCTGTACAGTGATCTTGCAGTGATCACTGACCGCAGTACTCACGGTCTTGGCGGAGAAACTGGGAAGGGGGCGGGCCGGGTACGCCGCCAGCCAGCCGGCGACCCCAGAGCTGGAATCTTGAGAACGTTCCGACTCGACGATTGCGATGTCGGACAAGAACGAGCCTGGTGGCAAGTTGGCTTCTTACAATCCCGAGGTGGTTACATACCAAAACGCTAGGGGAGCCCTTCCAATAAAACTTCGCCGGTATTCCTCGCTTGCTCTGCTACTTTGCATATCGTTATCTCTGTCTGTCTTTGTCCCTCATTCCTGGTTCTTCCTGCGCCTCGAAGATGCATTGAAAAAGGTCGCAGACCCGGCTGATTCATGGAAGGACGATATTTGGCCCTTCCGCCCTCAGACACCTTGGGATATTTCCACCGACTTTCCGTACCCACGAGCTATCGAGTATGACGTGACCGAAGGTACCTGGTTGCGACTCGACGTGCACCCCAAGACGGGAGATGTTATCTTCGACATTCTGGGTGATATATACTGTTTGCCAGGCAGTGCATACCTACAGGGCATGTCAGCGGCCCCAACGAGAGCCGTCCCTGTCGTTTTAGGAGTGCCTCATGATTCTGACCCTCATTTTTCACCTGACGGTGAGATGTTCGTCTTCCGAAGTGACGCGGGGCTTGGGGTGGAAAATATCTGGGTCACGAAGTGGACCGAATGCAACGATATGGACTTGAGGCCTACTAGTCGCGTTAGCGTTGAACTGGAAGACGCTTTGAAGCATAAGCATGTTGATGAAGACCTCTTGGCAAGCGGTGTCCAGGAAACGCGAGAAAGAAGAGAGAGAAGATTGCTACGAGAAGGTCGATTCAACGGTATGAGGCAGTCATATTATTTTGTATATTTGTATTTCATGCCATTTGTAGCTTTGCGAGTGACAAATGAGACATATCGGTGGTTGAGCGATCCCCGCTTCCACCCGTCTGGTTCAAAGATCGTTGCAACGAAGTGGTACACCTCCGAGCGTAGTTTGGGAGCCGGAGAGGCTTGGGAATATCAAGTCCGAGTCCCTAATTTAGACATCGATGATAACGCTGTAGAAGTTGGCAGTGGAAGAAGGCTCGTTGGTAGGACATTACCCTCCGGTTGGTCTTCTGAACAGTATGGCGATCAACAAATTGGCCCGGAACAGTTTGTCTGGAAAGGAACCGACGCGTTGATTTATTCTAAAAACGTTGTAGATGATGGAACGTTCCAATATAGTAAAGGTAAGATGGTCGTCGGTTTTCTCTCAGTCGCTGGGCGCTTAGTCGTGGGTTAGACGTACACAGCGGAATCTATGCCATCTTCTACCAGAACCTGACGACAGGGATCACAGAGACCTTGGTTGACGCGTTCCCTGGTGGAGCATCTAGGCCTGAGCTTTCCAGAGACCAGAAGACTCTTGCTTTCGTGCGTCGCGTGCGTGATAAAGAGGTTCTCGTGCTCAAGTAAGGACTCATCCTTCCAGTTTGACCTTTAACGAACTGTTCGTCTAGGGATTTGGAATCTGGCACCATTCATCACGTTTTTGATGGCCTTGCATATGATTTGGGTGTCATTTCTGCACCGATGGGAACATACCCCAGTTTTGCGTTCACGCCATCTGATGATGCTGTCATTATCTGGGCGTCTGGACAGATATACCATATTCCCCTTACGTTGAACGACAGGAACGAGAGGATAGCATCAGGCGCTGCTAGGATCATCCCGTTCACTGCGCACATTGAAAAACGCATAGCAGCAACTTTGAACAAAGCTACAGACATTCTTCAGTTGGAAACTGCCGAGACCCAGAGAGTATACGCATTCAAGCATTTAAGCATCAATAACAGGGGAACAAAGGCCGTGTTCCAAGCTGCCGGACAGACGTATGTCCAAACTCTTCTTTCCGATACCCCACAGAGAATCCCGAGTTTGGATCTGGATGCCCCTCATTATTCTCCGGTCTTCGTTCATGGACTGGAGGACCTGGTTCTTCAAGCGCGCTGGTCTGACCCGAACTTTACTTCCTTCGAAATTGCCAATATATCATCTGGCGCTGCTTATGATATAGGAGGTGTTCCCTTGGGACGCTACTCGTCTCCTGTCCTCTCCGAGTGTGCGGGAAACCGTCGTTTTATTGCATTCGTCAAGAGCGATGGTGACTATTTGACTGGAAATGTCGTGGCAACGGCAGGAAGCGGCCTTTACGTCGGAGAGATTGACCTCACATTGTCATCTCTAGCCTCGAGTAAACTTGTCGTCAAACGTCTCCGTCTTGTTACAACAGATCAAGGTCCCGTTCGCCCGAGTAGCGCTCTCAAGCTGCGATTCCTACAGGGAGACAACACGCTGCTTGTACAGCAAGCTAGCAATGCTTTCTTGATCGATCTAGCGGCGGGTGGGAACGAATTTGGTGTGCATAAGACACATACTTTAGCAGAAGGAAAGATGTCAAACGAGTTGGTAGTCTCTCCTCGTATCTCCAAAGGCAAAGTCAAAGTTGACCATGCGGCCTTCGTGGACTTCTTCCATGTATACCTGGCCCCGGGAAAGGGGCAGAAATTGAACTCGTTGTGGAGTAAACCTGGGCAATCGACTAAAGGACTGGCACGGCTAAGTCTTGATGGCGGTCACGATATAACTTGGTCTGGAGATGGCAAGAAGCTATTCTGGTTCCTTGGTTGGTTCTACTTGATCCCGTGCTGTTCAATTAGTGTGCTAACTGTAACCTGATAACTAGGCCCTTACTTGCATCACGTTGATGTTTCCAAACTAAAGCAATGCAGAACGTCCATCCGTCACGATTCGTCTACTTATGGCATATCATGCACGAAAAATCTCGTCGAATTCCAGGAGATATTTGTGGAATACCAAACTGATATTTCCCGGCTGAAAGCAGACGCTGCACGAATACTTCCACAAGACGGCTCACAGGAATTATCCAACACAAACTTCTGGATATTGATAAATGCCACTGTTCTGACCATGGAAACTGGACAGTTCGAGACTGATTTTATCGAAGACGCTCTCGTAGTTGTTAAAGACGGTGTCATCCATTCTGTCTCAAGCTCTTTGAGTGCAGATATACCCGCTGACGCAATGGTTCTGAATGCACATGGATGTGAGTTTTCCCTTTAAATAAATCCAAATCCTTCTTGACACAGTCATTTCTCAATTTCAAGCGATCGTTGTCCCGGGATTCATTGAGTGAGTTCCGCAAACCTTTTATAATGTGGAGCAAACGACTTACATCAAACAGCTCCCATGCGCATTGGAATGGCTTTGATAGTTTATACCCTACAACTTCATGGGAGTTGCAGACGTTTTTGGCGTACGGAGTCACTACTTTGCACAAGTGCGTATGTACTCGAATACGTGAAACACGGGCATTCATTCTATTCTATTCTACAGCCCAAGCGCTAGCAACAGAGATGGCTTTGTAGAGCGATTCCGTCTCGAAAGTGGGCAGCTGATTGGACCCCGTATATTCCAAGTGGGGGATATCATCTACGGCGCTGGAGCACCAGGGATTCATCAAGACATCGTGGATCTAGATGAGGCTTACTCTGCGCTAATAAGAATAAAGGCCGAAGGGGGGCCTGCGAGTTTTTCGTACAAGAATTACAATCAACCTTCCCGGTGAGCGTGAAACTTGATAAAATTTGTTGAATACTCTTGTTTATCATTGGCGTTCTTAGTGCCTCCCGCCAGCGCCTGCTTACTGTTGCTCGGGATTTGGGCATGCTTTGTGTCCCTGAAGGAGTGAGCCAATACGCTAATTCTGTAGAATTGCTAACTGAAGTCCTTACAGGGAATGAATTACGAATGGGACTTGACATACATCATAGATGGTAATGTCTTTCTGTCTCCAGCAGAATTACAACCCAATTGATACCACCATGGTGTGTAGGAATGACGACGCTTGAACATGCTATTCCCATCCCCGTTTTGTACGATGATGTTATCAAATTGTTCGCACTCAGCGGCACAGCTTACACCCCTACACATATTGTCAATTATGGTGGAACTATGGGCGAGCAGTTCATCTGGGCAGCATTTGACGTACCGAATGATCCCAAGTAAGTTAGTGTGTATAGTTTTATGACGAAGGGTTAACAGATTGTTCTAGGCTGAGACAATTCACGAGACATGATATCTTGGAAGGGTTATCTGAAACAACCTCAAGACCAAAGACATGTAAGCAGGTTTGACCAGGCTTCTTACAAAGACTGTCTCGTAACCTTCTCTTTGTACAAGCTTTTGCCTTATTCAACACCTCCGCATCTGCTGCTAAGATGGTGCAGCAAGGGGTGAGGACCCTAATAGGCGCACATGGTGAACAACCGTTGGGCTTGAACTATCATGCAGAGATGTTTTTTACCCAACAAGGAGGTTTGACTAACTACGAGGTGCGTCGCAATTTCAGTCTTTTCAACAGAGACATGACGTACCTTTGTTTTCAAGACACTTCGGGCAGCCACTGCAGATGCTGCTATCACGTTCGGGCTGTTTGATTCTCTCGGCTCGATTACCCCCGGAAAACTCGCAGATCTCGTAATTTATCCCGCTGGGACAGATTTAGTAAATGGGGATATTTGGCGTACGAAAGATATCAAGTACGTTGTACGGGGCGGAAGGATTTGGGACGCCGACAGCATGGTAGAAGTGTGGCCTGTGTCAGGGCGGGCTCAAAAGATGCCGCCTTTCAATGTCGACTAGGTCTCAGATAGAAAAGCAAATAATAAAATATACAGATATGTACAGTGCTATATAAACCAAAAAAAATGTATGGATGCGATAGTTTACTCCTCGTCGCCCTGGGCTTTCAGTTCCTCTCCGACATGCTCCTCTTCAGCCTTTTCCGCGTCACCTTCCTCACCTTCTCCTTTGGCAGATTTACTACCCATGACAGTTGCATTGATGCTTTAGGACATCACTACGTCAGCCTTGCATGTAAAAAAGACAGTATATGGTGCATACGTCAACTGGACCTGGAGCTTCTCCTTCTCCGTCCCTTCCGCATTATCAACTTCAACGGTGATACGCTTGCTGCCTTTCCAGCCATAAGTTCCTGTGGCAAAGGAACCTGGCGAGAGTGTAAGAGCCCCTAAAAGTCCTGGATCTGCAGGTGTTTCAGTGGCGGGTTTGTCTTCGGTGGCGTCCGGCTGTGTATGCGTTAAAGTGACATGGATCGGGAGGGCTTTTGTCTTAAATGCGGTAGTGCTGAGGCTAGTCTGATGTGAATATCAGATTGTTGTTTGGAAAATCCAGAAACAGGAGGATTACTTTGGGTCCTTTCTTGCCTTTGGGAGCCGCGCGCTCTGTCTTCGCTGTCTTTGAGGCACGAGTAGTGGGTGCGGAATCAGTATCTGCTGCGCGTTTTCTGCCTATTTAACTGCATTAATTTATGGGGGAGCTCAACTGGACAAGTACACTTACCAGCCATTTGTTGTATGAGAGTGGTGGTTGAGAACAGGAAGGGGTTGGGAGAAAAAGGGGTGGATTATGTACGCGGTCAGTTGTTCAGTCGTGGGAACTGGGCCATGCCATCCTTGCGAGTGACGTCACGCGAGGCGAAGCTCGTGACATGGACGCGTCGCTCAAAAATAAAAAGGAAATCGAGGAAACCAAGTCAATTTCAAAAACGGAAACAGAATACATAAGATGGGGTGGTCTTGTACATGCATCTGGGCCTATAGTTAACAAATGTGTCGAGAGAGAAAACAACGACTTACAATTCTTCATACAGTATCCGTCTGGTCTTCTTGCTCTGGTTCGCTCATAACAACTTGAACCTGATTTGATTGTTTCTGCTTCTTTTGTTTGTTCCCCTTCACGTTCTGACTCCGTTTTGACTGTTTCCTTGGTCGCTCATCGTCCATCCCATCACCGATCTTGATAGTAACGCTGACAGTCGATTTTCCTCTAGTTTCGTATGAGACGTCTTGATCATTATCTTCTGGTAAGATCTCGTCTAAGACTTCTACGGTTCCCGTCAGGATCTCTGTGTGGATCTGATCTGGTGAAAACTGCAGGACTGCAGGTATAGATGTCGCCAGTGTTAATAAATGAGGTATTGCTGCTCCCATAGCGCTCAAGTGGAGAGATTTGTACCTGCACGACAACAAAATGATCAGTATACGTGTTGGCAACTTTCGCCTGAGAATTATTACCCGTCTTGCACGACAGCCTCCTTGCATCTCCTCAAATAAGCTGCTAAGGAAGTTCTTCGAGTGATGCAGATATAATTCTTGCCTTCAGTGTGTGCTGAGCGAGGTCCAGTGGCGGACACGCAAGTGGGGACTGTTGGAAAAGGCCGTGGGGGAACTAATTTGTTGATTTTTCGCCTCTCATTTTTTTTTGAAGATTGGGAAGGTACATCGTTAGCATTAGGAGGATTGGCCTGTAGGTTATGTAAGTTTGCGTTCCTCGCCAAATCCAAAGTTTCATCCGCAGTTGCTGGAACCGGAGCAGCTTCTGGAGCATTTGAACCGCTGACTTTTGCTCGTTTTGTGGGAGGGTCCTCGGTGCTGTCCGCGGTTTTTCGCTTCATGGCCATGGGAGTCATTGAATGTCAATGGAGTGCGCCCTTTATAGTCATGGCGATGCCCGAGCGGTAACGTGGTTTGGGTGCATACAAAAACCTTCTTGATCCAGGACAGTCATCTTCTCTGCTCAAGGCCGCGAGGCCTATTGTTTTGCTGTATATTCCTCTCCCACTTCTCGTTTTTTCAACTTTAACTGCTACAATCCAACATGAGTCAAGATGTCGCTGAACAAAACATTCAGATGTGGAAGGTCAAAAAACTGATCAAAAGTCTTGACGCTGCTAGAGGGTAGTAGTCTTTGCTTTTTCGCCTTCTACAAATCCTGAATATGTTTATCCAGCGCTGGGACGTCCATGATCAGTCTCATCATTCCACCAAAGGTGAAGCACATCTCGACCAACATCGATTGCTCCTGATCTAACACACAATTAGGATCAAATTTCTCGTGTATCTGCTATGTTGACGCAAGAGTATGGTACTGCCTCGAATATCAAGTCTCGAGTCAATCGCCTTTCCGTTTTGGCTGCTATCACCAGTACTCAGCAAAGACTCAAGCTATATAACCGTGTTCCTCCCAATGGCCTCGTTTTGTTCGTGGGCACCATTCTTACAGATGAAGGAAAAGAAAAAAAAGTATCTTTTGATTTTGAACCTCACAAACCAATCAATACGTGCGTTGGATTTTTCTGATGGAATCATATGAGCGATATTCAACAATCGCTCCCGCCATCTAGATCGCTTTATCTTTGCGACAACAAGTTCCATACTGAAGCCCTCCAGGAACTCCTGGAATCAGATTCCAAATTCGGGTTTATTGTCATGGACGGTAACGGCACCCTTTTCGGTACCGTCGCCGGCAATACGCGCGAGGTCATTCATAAGTTCACCGTAGACCTCCCCAAGAAACACGGTCGTGGTGGTCAATCCGCTTTACGTTTCGCTCGTCTTCGTGATGAAAAACGACACAACTATGTCCGCAAAGTAGCAGAATTAGCCGTCCAACACTTCATCACCGCTGACAAAGTTAACGTTACTGGACTCGTTCTTGCGGGGAGTGCTGATTTCAAGACCGAACTAAGCATGAGTGACATGTTCGACCCCAGATTAGGTACTAAGGTGATCAAAGTCGTCGATGTCAGTTATGGAGGCGAGAATGGGTTTAATCAGGTTTGTTGCGTAGTCCAGCTTTGTTCTCGACGTCGACTCATTCAGAGTTTTACAGGCGATTGAGCTAGCAGCTGAATCGTTGGCGAATGTCAAATTTGTACAAGAGAAAAGACTCATTCAGAAGTACTTTGATGAGATCAGTCAGGATACGGCAAGATACTGTTTCGGTATAGACGATACTCTCAAAGCTCTCGAGCTTGGTGCCGTTGAGACCCTTATTGTGTGGGAGAATTTGGATGTTACACGATACATTCTTCGTAATGCTGCTGGAGGTATTTTCATCCTTATCCGAATACATGTGACTCTACTTAATTGAAACTTGGCTCTCTGTTCATAGAGGAGATCATTGTCCACGCAAGCAAAGAGCAAGAAAAGGATCGTGAAAAGTTCATTGATAAATCAACCGGCCAGGAGATGGAGCAAATGGAGGAGCCTATGTCCTTGCTCGAGTGGTTTGCGGAGAAATACAAGGACTTCGGTGCAAACTTAGAATTTGTTACCAATCGCTCGCAAGAAGGGTCGCAGTTCGTGAAGGGGTTTGGTGGAATCGGAGGTTTGCTGAGGTACAAGGTTGATTTCCAGAACTTGGCGAGTGTGGATGACGATGACGACGAATTCTATGACGATGAAGAAGATTATTGACTCATCTGGGGGTTCCTGATTTCAGGAACCGTTTCATACGAGGGCACGCCGAGTGGGGTGGTGATGGTGGTGGTGAGGGAGAACGGGAAGGACAAGGTGCTCGGTGTTGTGGGGCGGTACCAAAGAGGAAGAGAGTTGAAGAACGTCGTGGATGATTGGTATGTGGTTCAGCAATGGACTGAATATTTTCCGAGTCGAAGACCGCAAGGGGGTGCAGCGAAAGGACCAGCGCGCCGTTCCCCTCGTCAAAACCAAGTGAGCGTGCTCCGTCAAGTCATGTAATCTGTGTAAGCAATACGAAAGGAAACGATCGGTTCGTTATATCGTTCATTCTTGCATCGAAACTCGTCTCACCAGGTTTTGCTTATGCTCCAGCTAAATAGCGCAATCAATCCCTCAGTTTGCAGATTTTGTAACAATACAAATGTCATCTTCGTTTATCTATTTCACTGTGATCATGTCTGTCTGAAATCTTGCAACCCTTTTACTGTCGAAATTCCATGCAGTCTATCTTACGGGCCTGCACGAAACAGCGAGAGCAAGACAACAACTTGAAAAAGGATTTGTGATGGGGAGCACGCACGTTGGTTGTATCTTAGACACTCACTATCAGTTCTATCTACGTTTACGCCTATGTTTTTTCTACTAATTATGCATGCCAACCACTCAAACTACAGCGGAGATAGATTATCAATCCAACTCGACAAATGCTTTTTCAACTCCACTCTTCCTTTTTCATTCGGAACGGTCTTCGGGAATCCCCAAAAGTCGTGTACAGCATCAGGCTAGAAAACTTTGAATGAGCCAACAATATCTCAATATAAGAGCATAATGGTCAACTAAAACCTGGATGTCCAGAGTCACATCAACGCCAGCCTCTCGCATTTTGTCGGCCAGCTCTGTGGCCTCCTACACAGATCGAGTAAATCAGCTTGCAAACTTGAAAGATGACAAATGGAAACGGGTATACCTCGACGAAAACCTCTGCGCCGCCTAACGATATGAATATTCGTGGGTAACCGACGAAAGATTCTGCGGGAGCCCGATTGGATGATAAGTAAGGTGACGCCAGTAACGAGGCGGGAGCAGACTCCGGTATGAATTGAAGAGGGTACCATCGAGAGGTACACAAAACATCACAGTATGAATTGGGGTGCTCCGAATGGCCATGGACGGTTTCGTACGCTGTGTAGGCTAATAATCAATAACAACTAGTGAATTAAATGATGTGCACTGACCCATATCCAGCCAGGGCTGCAATTAAAGTATCATGCCAGCCAGGTTTAAAGAATTGCGAAATTAAGAACATGTTACTTGCCGAGAAAAGCATGATAGCTGCGGGGAGTGGATGGATCTTTCGTCGTAGAGATACCGCATGAGCATCATGATTAGGTGTGCTATGGATCCATAGAGGTTACACTTGGAACGGTGAGTTTGAAGACAACTCACTTCCCGCGCAATCTCCAAACATGACAATGCGGTTTGGAGCAATTTTGCACTTGTCGACGAGATAAACATAGCCAGCTAAAGCGTCCAATAGTTGGGCAGGATGACGGGCTTCTCCACTTAATCTGTAGTCGAGCGCTTCACGTATAATTAGCTTTTGATTTCTGGAATTTCGCAAAGAAGATGCCTACAAACGACGGTCTTAATTCTTGAGTTCTGCGAACAGGAGTAATGAGCAGTCTTTCACACTTTGTGATCCTCTGAACTTACCTGGCTAATGTAACGCGGGATCACTGCAGACTATATAGTTAGAAGTATCCTAATCTGATATACAAAAGGCGCACACGAGGGACCAAAGGTTTCACTTCCATTGCCCATTCTATACCACGCTGGATAAGCAAACTTTGGAAAAACGCGAGCAAGGAGACCTACCTATATGCTCCCCCATGAATCTACATAGCAAATGAGTCTCAACCACCTATGGCTCTTGACGTAATTCGAACGTACCCAATACCCCACGTACCCCTCTGCTTCTTCTGCTTTTGCGAGTTTCGGCCATACATACCCTGGGATCTTTACCAGTCTGGTGTTCTCGCTCTTCGCAATGCCACGCACAAGTCTTTCATCCACAGGGTCGAACCAAACGAAACTCGTCTCTTTCAGAGTACGATCGTCAACCTCTCGAATCTTATCGGTACATTCCAGCATTATGCCAGTGGCCTCGTTGATGTGGATCATCCTGCGAATGAATAAAACAGCGATAGTTTCTGTCAGAGTCCATGAGGATTTTGGCCGGACAGATGCAGGCAAATACTTGAGAGCCCAATATGGAGTAAGCAAGAACGTAGTCAAGAGCCTTTGTGCGATGTAGAGAGCTTTAAATGATTGTCTAGTTGCGACAATACCCATAGTGGAAGTTTAATTCTGGAGTCTCCAGATACTTCTGTATGACTGTGGACCTTTAATGCTTTGGATATTCACGCCGAGACGAAACGTAAGTCACTGAGCGTCTTCCGAGCAGCTGCGCGCGCCAGGTACATCATATGACTGCGATTACTGTTTGATTGCCAAATTTACTCTTGAACAATGTCCTCTTTACGAGGTCTCATGTCTTTAATCTCCTTACCTTGGCCAATCAGTGACTTCGCCTCATCATCTATGACGATTCCTGGTGGGAATGTAAGAGAGAAATTCAATGAACCAGGCACATGGCTTACCTAAACCCTCCTCTTTGACAAGTCCAAGTACATGTTCCAACTCAACGAAGCCGTCCTTGTCAACGTCAAGTTTCGCTGTAACTAAGTGGCCAACGTCATCGTCTGGTTTATGTTTGATCACAGCCAGCGCTTTCTCTAAATCTTGCACGGATATCCTTCCTTGGGGGTCTGGGGAAATCATTTGTAAAGAGTTACCAACTCGAGAGTCGTACTCTTGTAATTGGGCGTCGATTTTAGTCAACATAGACCGAATGCGTTTCGTCAATGCGCCTGATGGAGACTTGGGGTCCTAACAAATGATTCAGATTATTACTGCGATCAACGGTATAGATAATACGTACTTCTTCAGCTTGCAGGTTCTCTTCCATCAGAGCACGCAACTCGTCTCGTTCCTTGAGTACACTTGACTGCGCAGATAGAACGGATAGAGCCTCGGCCAACTCCTTAAGCTGTTCGGTAGTCATACGAGCATCCTCGAGTTCGACCTTTTCTGGCTGAAGCTCAGAGTCCGGCAGAAGAGATTCGGCCATACGGGTCTCTTCTTCCTTTTTTGCACGACGAGCATCTTCTTCCTTTTGTTCTTGCTCTTCTTCGTCCTCAATAAGTTCCTCTTGCTGTTGTAAAACGTCCAACTTCTGCTTGTAAGAAGCTTTCTCAGAGTCGACTTCCAGTTCTGCTTCATTAAGCTAGTAAAAAGCGATGAGAATGATCACAACCAGCCATAATAATCCTGGCGTACCAGATTGTCCGGCAAACTGCTCAGGACACTTTCCAAGCTCATGATGATCCCAGACTTCCCATCTTCGATTTGGGAAGCTTTTATGTCGAAATAGAAAGCCCTTGCAAGAATCAATAAGACACCAGAAACCCGGTTGTGCAGATGCAGATCAATCCAAGTCGCCAGATCTTCTCGTAATTTAGCTGGAGAAACACCAATTGTACGGATACCACGGGATTGACAGGCTGCTTGTAATTCAGAAGTAGAAAGTTCATCTACGCCTTCCGAGTCTATGAGTTGATCATCACGGCGGAGTTGTAGCAACCGCGATCGAATGGCGCCCCGGAGAAAATTATCAGTTCCGAATGCGTTGATACCCATATACCGGCACATAGATACAAGTTGAGGTCGAGAAAGATTGTCAAGGGTAAGGTCATCGTCGAACAATCTGGCTACGTTGATGATGTCTGCGGCTGAAGGAGACTCGCCAGTAGATCGCACCTACAGAACACCAGTCAATATCTATCAAGATAAAAATAAGCAGAGCACATACTTTGCGAAAGAATTCTTTAAACGCATCACTGCCTATGATGTGGGCATTTGCTCGCAAACCAGACTCGCGTAAAGTTTCTTGGAGGAATTTCGCCATTTCTAGTCGAACTCGCAATAGTTTCCTCTGTTTCTCCTCCTAGAACAAACAAGTCAAGAAAGCGGTCGCAGAGCAGTTTCGGACACACTTACAGCAGCATACTTGTCCTCGAAAGTAGAAGGTAGCATATTGGGAAAAAGTTTGAGCGCGACGGGGAGTAAGAATTCCATGAACGGGACGATGATGAAGACGGCAAACGGTATCAGCCTCAATAGATCCTGAGTTGTACGTTTGAGCTGTCTTCGTTCTCTCCTAGTCAGCGTTTCTCCGTGTAATAGCTTCCACTGCAACCTAGAAGATATCCTGACTTCAGCTGCAAGTAGTTTCGAACCATGCCAGTAGTGTGCAGCCTCATGCTTGACCTTTGCCCACGCTCTAGTAAGCAAAGGCTCTTTTGGCTCCGCCGGAGGGGAAGGTGGACTGGGCTTTGGATCCCCCGAGTTGGCTTCGACGGTGGCACTCTTTGTGCTCTGATGACGCACGAAGGTAACACATGAATGCTGGTTATTCTGACGATTGATGGTGGATATTAGACGTGGATAAAAGACGCGGTGATGACGATTAAGGGTTCGCGTAACGAGGGAAAACGACGGACGGAGAAGCCATAGAGACATCCCAGACCAAAGAATATTAGGCAAAGTAGATAGGCAGTGAGAGGTAATACAATAGTCTAGTGCATGCAAGCCGATAGTAATAATCGAGGGTGAGCCTTTTTTAAATTTTGCGATGGGGTCGCGCCGAGCAATTGCGTAACCGGAATCCAAAATGGTTGTTCTCCCGGAACACGATGTCCAGAGCCAAGCTTACAAAAAAGCTCGCAGACTGTACTACAAGACAGTCAAAAACAGGGATATACAGAATGACTCCGAATGGACTTCGTTTCGGGCTGCAGAGAAAAAGTACAAGGCTCGATTTCCTCCGCCAGACCTCTCGAACGTTTTAGATCTTGCTGTCTTGGATCAGGCAAGAACGACAGAGGTATCTCAAGGAGGCTGGACAGGTCGGCCGGACGCCATTAATTGCACGGAAATCAAGCTGAAGGACCAGCCTGGCAATGCCTACATTTTCAAATCTCACCCTGGTCTCGTTCTCCTCCCTGGGTATCTTTCACAAGCATGCCAACGAGATCTAGTACGCTGGGCATTGAGAGATCACGCCCGTAAACCCAACGAAACCAATTTGGACACCCATTATGGACTCCCTGAACAAGGATTGTGGAATTCGCATATCGAATCTATACTTTCAGACGGCCCAGTCCCAGATATTCAACCAAGAGCATCGGTTGAGACATCCTCTCAAACTTTCATGCAACCCCCATCAGGTCCACGACAACTTGTTTTCAACACGGCAGCTAATGCAACAAATGTTTACTTGCTTACTTTGTCAGCTTCTGCACAACCTGCACCTGCACCATCCACAACCGTTCCTCCATCGTCGCCGTCCGACCTGACTCGAAAACTTCGATGGGCAAATATTGGGTGGTTTTATCATTGGGGGACCAAGCAATATGATTTCACGAAAGGGAAGATAGATGTAGACCCACAAATCAGGGAAATTTGCCAAGGTGTCATTCAGGCTATCAATTGGGATGATGTATTTGACGATAATGATGAAAGCCAGTGGGAAGGAAATGGTGAAGATTGGAGAGCATGGGACGAAACATATGGTATGTAGAAATATCTTACCTTAATCGTCTACTGACTCCACAAATTTCGGTACAGAACCGGACGCAGGAATTGTCAACTTTTATCAGACAAAGGTGTGCAGGTTTTCTGCAACTCTTGATCATTTGTTAATTCTACACAGGATACTCTCATGGCTCACGTAGACCGATCAGAGGTCTGCACTACAACTCCCCTCGTGTCCATCTCGTAAGTTCGATTGAGTTCTGGGTGTATAATGCACGAATTGAGATTTTTATGCAGCTTAGGCTGCGCCGCAATTTTTTTGATAGGCGGTCTCACCCGGGACACAGAGCCTATGCCGATACTGCTACGCTCCGGTGACATCGTCATAATGTCCGGTCCAGCGTGCCGCAGAGCATATCACGGTACGTCTGCATTTATCGTGTAAATTATTCCAGATTCTCAGATCAATAACTAGGTATCCCGAGAATACTGGAAAATACTCTTCCGACACACCTGGAAAACGATCCGAACGGTTCCAAAAATGTGACGGACGAATGGAGGCCATTCGAAGATTACCTTCACACAACCAGGATCAATATTAATGTACGACAGGTGTTTCCTAAAGGCTTTTTACCGGTATGGCAGCAAGATGCCAATTCTTAAGACGAGTTCGCAGACGTCGACTCAGCGTTGAGGATGTCTTAGCCCACCTTCTCGTATGTACGGTCCGCACGCTATCGCCGTCACTTCCACCAGATCGCCGGGTACTGCCACTACTCAAGTTAACGTGGAGACTGATAGTCTATACTGGCTCGAGCCTGTTGGATTTTGTAATGATCCCGCCTTACCTCGGGTGACATGTCCGCCTGTGGGAAATGGCTATAAAGACTTTCTGGGATAGAACGAAACGACTTGATCTTGTAATGACGACCATACCGTCCATAGAATATGTCTAGACTCCCAAGTACGCTCTAGTTCGAGGTTTAATCTTGCTCGATATCAAGGCATGCATGTAGACCCTTGGCTTTCAATACAAGCCTCGGCACTCCAAATTTTGCAACGTTTGTTATCAGAGGTACTTTGCAGCTTTCAATCTCCATGTCCATGGATACTTTTAAAAAGACTACTTTGTCTGTTCTCTTATATCAGTCAGAGCTTCAGGATAGCCAGACTAGTCCTCAAACAGGATGTAATTACAGGTTTGTTCTGTAGGTAAAGAAAATCACAAAATGTATTGGAAAATGTAGGAAGGGTCTGACACTCGAACACCAAACGAAGCAGTGCACAAGTTCTTAATCCCCGCCTGAAAGTCTCCTCTCCGCAATACCGAATCGCCTCGACGAGCTTGAGCAAAGAAAAAGCAAGAGCATGCCGGGCACTGTCTTGAAGGTAGCGGTGAAAATTGCAAAATTTCCAAAACCGGCCTTTTATAATCGGACGTCACTAATCGAGATGGTCATGTGATGTTACTAGGTCAAATATCCCCGCCAGCCGTGGTCCTCGCCGACAAAGTCAACGGACCCGCCTTCTCCAAATGCTCCTTCGTCTGTGGAGTATGTTGCCGCGACAGTCTCGTCTGTTGTTCTGGCGTCTCTTGTGTTGGGTCGGAAGGCGCATCTACGGCAGACTGGACCTGCGTTGTCAACGTCTTCCGTTCGGTCTTTGGTGTAAATTCCCATCTGAGGGCGCTCAGGAACTTGCTGCCATGCAATTTGTCGCGTCCCATACCACCGTTCCTATACCCAAAGTCATTGACTTCATCCAACGCAGGGACAAGCCGGGAGAGGACTATCTCATCATGACATATGTTCGCGGCCATCAACCCCCTCTTCTTCAATACACGTTGGCTCAGCGCATATCACTTGCCAAGCAACTCCGAGCGTGCATCGATCAACTCCGCAGCCTTCCTCCACCTGGTCCAGAAATAAGTGGTTTCGGGGGTGGAAAATGTAATAGCGTAGTCAGATTGGGTTGGGACCCTTGTGGGCCTTTCCCAGACCTAGACGCATTTAACGCCTACACGAGGAGTCTGGTACCACCTGATATCAGGGCACACCCCACTGTGGTAGCGTCCCAAGCTAGGCGTCATCGGATCGTCTTCACCCATAATGATCTTGTGTCCAGGAACATTCTTGTCGACTCCGCCGGTCGCCTTGTTGCTATATTGGATTGGGAGCGTGCCGGCTGGTTTCCAGAGTATTGGGAGTATACCACAGCGTTGCAGCAAGACTTTTTCCAGGCCTGGATCGACCTGGTTCACGACATGTTCCATGAATACGAATTAGAACACCTCTCAGAATCTATTTTATCTTCCAACGTAACCCATATATGAGCCTCGTTTCTGAACCATCTGTTCTAGCTAGTAAGTTTCTACTTGCCAGATCACTCGGGCGCCTGACTGATTAATTCAATTCTTAGTCCGCATTATCTACATTTGTGCATAGACACACTTATCTTATCCAATCCATCTAATAACGACACGAGTCCATCGAGTTTTTTTTCCCTTCCGCTCGCTGCTTACGTTACCGACAACCAGAGGGTCAAAATGGAAATTGGTGGGATTTATGTCTCTCTATGGCGTCGGCCTGCAGAGGCTAGCAATCCATCCGTACACCAAACGTTCCATTGGGGCCTTATTGTTGCTAGGCACGAATCAGGCCGTGATTCAATTTGTTGCCATGTCATTGGAGGATCAACCTCAGGATGGACTTTCGAGACCAAAGATCCCTACAATGCTTTCCAATCCATACAAGCACTGCGATTCTGTCGCATCGGGTGCACGGATGATGTTGAGAAGACAAAAAGCGTATTGGAAAACGTTGCAGTACATGCTTCATCGCATACGTTCACCTGCAGGACCTGGGCGATGGATGCGGTCAAAGACTTGCATAACACAGGAGTTGTAGTATGTGACGACATAGGAGCGCTAGAACGTGAGCTATGGCAGCTAGGATCTGCCGCTATCCTTGCAGGACAACAGGGAAGATGGAGGTTGGTTGTTCGTTGGGCACAGAGCTGCCGCCAGCCTTGAGAAAGGGGGTAAGGATCAGTACATGACATTCAATCCAAACAGATTAACAATAATGATTAGACTGTGTATAAGCTAAGGAAGGGTTTTCAACAGCTGTTGCAAGCCATCCAAACCACCACTAGTTCTGAGAGATTTCTCCTCGTCTCCTGCAGTCTCTTTCACGGCTACTGACGTTCCAAGAAAGTTAATTTCACCGCCTTCCCATTCAGAAAACCTGAATGTTCCACCCCCAGATCCACTGCATTCTAATCCACCCAGTTCTGATCTATCCCCTTCATCACCGAGACTCTCAATTCCCATTCCGCCCGCTTGCGATCGCCTTTTCTCGAGCTCGCGCTCAAGCACTGTCCGTATCCTATTAATAGCCAACTGGTCTGGCGGGCCAGACGACGATGACGCCGTGAGTAAGTCACACTTGTGTGCTAGGATGACTAGAGCAGGTGGAGGTTGAGAGGGTGGAAGTGACATGAATGTATGTAGTATTTGATGTAGATGTCTTGCATATTCCACACCACAGTCAGTCAAGTACCTTATGTAACAGAGAAGGCATCGCTACTCACTCTGCAACTGCCGCTCCGTTGCGTGAGACGGTGCTTGAGTCGACAACGAACACGACGGCATTAGCTTCTGAAAAATGTTCGCGATATTGATGTCGTATCCGCGGGTGTCCCGGGACATCTACAACTCGCAGCGTCTTTTTGGTTTCTGGGAATGTTATGAGGCTTGCATTCGTTTGTAGCGACGCATGTGTGGGTAATGATTGCTTAAACGCCAGCTAAAACAGAGGGACCCTCGCGTTAGATAAATTGTTTTTGAGAAACATAAGGGGATGTGGTGAGATAAAGAGTTGGTACGTACGGCAGACAATATAGCAGTCTTGCCGGCATCTGAAGGGCCTACGAAGAGGACCAAATTCCCTCGTGCTATAGACTTCCGGCGAGCGAGTAGTGTAACCACTTGCGAGTGAAATAGCCGGAATAAATACGAGGCAATGTAACAGGGCGCATATCAACGTACCTAACAGTGCCAACGCAGCTAATGCGAAAGAAATAGACAAGGTTTGGATAGAAAACATGTTGGGTTCGCTGCCAAGTTGATGACTTGGTTGTGACGAGGCGTCATTAGTGGACGACATGGATGGCGTATCGTTCGTGTCTTCGCTGGGACGTGATCTGTCGTTTCCGTTTTGTATCTAGTACAGTATACACCGACCCGTATCGTGGTTCTTGTGGGCGTATAAGTGGTTCTTGAATATCGCGAAAGTACTGTACTCTGTTACTAAATTAGGATATTGTCGCCATTACAGAGGATCTCTAACAAAATCTAAAGTACCAAGAGACGACGTAATCAGTCCAAGCACTCTTTCGCTCTCACTCCGCTGCGCGTCTAGCAATATCTCCATTTGTTTTAGCAGCTCTGGATTACCCCCAAGTAGCTCTCCGTGTACACGCAAAAACACGCTTTGATACGTTTGCACTGCCTCGAAGTCTCGCCTGGAACGTAACCGTCGTGTTAATGCATTCAGGAATAGCCCCAGGGTATCCAATGTAACCAGAGAACGTAGCTCCAAATCTACGGCCGCCGGTGATAAAGTTTTGATGTAATTAAAGAACTCTTCGTCTACGACAAATCGACATCAATACCCTCCCAAGAGTCTGGCAATCAGTTGGACTCACGATATCCTTCGGGATCTTCCTCTGATAGTTTTTTCACAAATACGCTTTCAGAGTTACCGGTAGCCTTGTGCAATCTTCTACTCTGCTCTTGACTTTCAGTTTTATTTTCTTTCTGTTCGATGACGAATCTTTGTTCGACTCCGGGCAACGTTGGTAAAAAGAACGGCGCCTTCTCCGGCGGTTTTGGCGGTTCTTTTGGTTTGTTGCGTTGCTAATCGTCCAAGTCAGTTATCTTCTATAGAATGCAATATGTGAATCACGCAGGACGTACTTGGATAACCTCTAGGTTGAGTAATGTTTGCCAACGTGAGCGAGGTAATAATGTCAAAGTAACGAGCTCTTCAGCTAGCTGTTCAGGAGAAACGAAGAGGTCATTCGTCTTTTCTGGCACAGCTAGAGCCTCCAAGACTACTCGAGACCATCAGGATTTGATAAAACTGATGTAAGGATTGAGAACTTGCCTTCGCCTTCATCATCTCCTTGCATCAAGGGGAGATCTGTGTCGGTAACATCCTCCTCCGACACAGTTTGAAGATATACCTGTGTGTATTGTGCTCGATTTGCCCTGGACATGCGTGTCAGTGATAACGTAACATGTGACGAAGATTTTCTACCAGAGGTAAATTCCAACACTGTCTTCGTGAGATGTTGCTAGAAAATCATTCGCCGGGGAAAACGAAATGCTTGTAGCGACACTTGTTGTCCTGAAGGCGTCTATTAGGCGGCCTGTAGGTATGTCAAAAGTCCGCACGGTTGAATCAAGGGACGTGGCGATCAACCATCTTGAGTCTGGAGAAAAGGTCTAAGAGCATTCTGTAAAAAAGTGCGACTATAAAAGCGAGTCAACAAACCATATCAAGAATTTTGCCACCGAAACCACGTAATTCCCGCACAATCCGCCGGGTCTCAATGTCAATGATACGGATTGTCAAATCATCACAAATAGCCGCCAGCAGACCACTATCCCGCTGCAACATTATAGATGCAGTCAGAGAAGGAAGTACCAGAGTATGCTCCAGATTAGCAGTATGGAAGTCGAAGAACTGAGGATAAGATTAAGTGTGTTCGTCAGCAGAGGATCTGCTGGCAGTACTCACATTAATGGTACCATCCAAGGTACTCGCTATGACAATCCGGTTAAGAGGATCCGTGGCTAAACCAGTTACGCTTCGCCGTTCCTTTTTTTTCTTGGAGCCAGCGGTAGGATGAGATTTCCCACTGACTTCGGGATGAGGTCCAAGCACAAAACTTCTTCGTATGATACCTGATTGCATGTTCCACATTTGTATAATTCCGGTAGATGTACTTCCCAGACAAAAATTTCCACAAGTAGTGACGCAAATGCTCTGTGAGCTACGATAAGCGCAAAATATACTTGCATGCGAACGATGTGGTACCTTGACTGCCCCTACTGGGGTCTTCTTCTTTTCGTCTTCGGATGCAAATCTGAAGGTGTGATTCCCTAATTTTTTGTTCAATACCGTCCAAGATCTAGCGAAAGGATCCTCGGAATGTGCAGTGACGACGTCATCCCAGTCTTTGGATCTTGAAACAGAGTATGACATTGCAACGATGGGAGAGAATTTCAAGGATGTAACAGGTATTGACAAGTTCGTAGCCTTTTTCGCAATGGAACCTAAATATAGTCTCAGTAGTAGTGCATACCTCTGGAACGTCTACCCACCTTGTGAAAGTTCAAACGAGCGCGAATCTCTCACCACAGAGGTGCACCTCAAGCCACGATCCCTTGACGCGCTTAAGACCTGCTTGCCATCATCCCCATAATAACGTATCAAGTGGGGAGGAGCGTGATGGCCTGAACGATATTTCAGTAAGCGAGGTGCAGACGTCGGAGAATCAAATAACCATTGCTGAATAACAAACACGTTATTCAGGAGTAACCAGGCGTGAATAAATACATACTTTGACACTGTTGTCCTCTCCTGAGCTGATAAGAACGGGCTGACCCGGAATCCATTCCACCGCCGTCACGGCACCGTCATGGGCGCCACGCACGACATGAAGAAGCTGGCCACCGGCGTTAAGGTCCCACAGAGCAATATGGCCCGTCGAACTAGCGGTGGCAAGAATGGGCTGTCCATCTGTCGCGAAGAAGTCAGTCAAAGAACATGATGGAGCGTGTCAAACAGACCACTACGAAAAGCCAATGCACGTATATCGCCATCCTGCATGAACATCCGCATCAGCCTCTCGTCTGCACGCACGTCATAAACAGAGATCTCTCCCGAGGCAAAACCAATGCCAATCACATCAATTGCGGGGGATTGTGCAACAGCAGTGATGGGTTGGAAAGGGAAACCGCTCTGAGATGAAGTTGAAAGCCTATCTGGGGAAAATTTGTGAATGCATGTTCTAAAACACAATAGATAAGTCCGTTATATTGATACAGGAACGCATTTACGAACTGCGTCCGAATGTTCCATAATTGCATTGATCCTTGACTGCTTGTAACAAGGATTTTGTTCAAATATGTTGCAGGATGGATCATTGAAGTCGCGGTGAATCCAGGATCAAATTGTACCGAACACTGTAAAGCCTCCTCGACTGTGTCCCATACAAATAAACGTGTGCCATCTTCCGAGAGTGCGAGAAGTTGAGAACCAAATAAGATAATGGAGGAGAGGTTCAGATCTAACGGATTGGTCATGCGTAGAACCTAGAAGAAGCCTGTCATGAGATGATTGCCATACGTCGAACACAAACCGACCTCTTTTCCACGTAAATATTTGATGATATGAGGACCAGAAGCAACCCATATAGCATTACCATCCATTGATATAGAACTGATCTGGTGAGGAGCCTCAGTGCCTGTTCTTAAATGGTAAGCTTTGTGAGTCGAATCAGCACAGAGGGATGCTCTCACCGACGAATAGAAGCGTCATCTTTCCGCCTTCCCATAAAGCCCAGCTCTTTCCCAAGCAAGTTAAAAGGTGTATTTTAGGACCATCTGTAGAGCCTTTGTACGAACGGGTTTGCAGCACGAATGGTACATTAGTTGTTACCAGACCCAAAGCACGAAATGGAGCAAAAAGTCGAGGTTGTTTTGGTGCACTCTGCTTGGCAGGACATTCCTCTGCACGAAGACGTTTTCTTGGAGGCTCTTCAGCCAGACCAGGGTGTAGCATCGGGACTATGGGTGTGAGAACGACCACAGTCTTGCCGCGTTACTTGCTTAATCGCAGAATTTTTATCAAGAACCACGGCGAGAGCGCACGTGGTTTGAACTTGGCTGAATTAAGTAAAGCTTGAATTCATTCCCCTTGCTCTCAAATACTGCATTCATCTACTTTTGCCTGGGACACATGACTCGCGGTCAATCTTGCGATGGAATCCAACTCGAAGGTAAGAAGTGCTTTGTTATGTCGTACGTTGATGTCCTTACAATGACTAGAAGTCTCCCCTATTGCCGGAATTGTGGTTGCGCATTTTTGAGTTTGCTACCTGGATCCCTGGAGCTTTCGAAACATCCAATCCTGACATTATATCTGCATTCATCAGAGATCATTATGGCATAACTCTACATCGTCGTTTCTGTGAAACCAATCAACTCAAATTAAATCTATCAGTCGTCTGCAAACAGTGGTATCGTCTTGTGACCCAACATCTGTTCGAATACGTTCTCATCAATAGCGGACAACAAGCTCTTAAAGTCGCTTCCGCGTTAGAAGATAAATTGTACTGGAATGGCGGCCGAGGTCCAGGATGGTGGACCGTCCGTCTTGAGGTGGCGCTCGAAGGCGTCCACCACTGGCGGCCCAAACACTGTGACGCACTATCTCGCATTCTTGACAACTGTCCCAACCTACAAGTGTTTTCAACAGCCTTTTGTTCCGTCGATCACACATTCCCACATTCAGCATTCGTTTCTGCCTTGACAAACAAGAAGTTGACAGTGAAACGGTTGGAAGTCAGAGGTAATGTGTCGAACGTCAACGCATTAGTGTCCGAGTTTGCTTCCACGCTAGAAGTTCTATGGTTGTTGGCTCCCCGCGGGATATGGGGAACGGCCCCTCTCGCCGCCCTATATTTGCCCAAGCTTCATACGCTGAATTCTTCTTTGTGTTCTCCTCAGTCAGTGCTCACGCGAACTTGGACGCTTCCTTTCATCAATACTCTTCACATCGAAAGCAGACTAGACTTGGAGCCATATCTGGAAACTTATGGACAACAACTTCAACGTGTATTCATTCCATCCGGATTCCCGCTCTCGGCTGTGCTTTCCCATTGTCCTTCGCTGCAATCATTCTCAATTGGGTTGAGCCATCTGATAACAGACTGCCTTGCGGAACTCCTACCTCAGCCAAACACTCGTTTCATATACATCGAATTTGGGGAAAGCGTGATTCATATCGAAGACTTTGTAAACATATCGCCTCTTTCGATCAAGCGCTGCGAAACTCTGGCCAGGAATCTCATTGCTTTAGCATCCAAGGATGTGTTTCCTTCTCTGGAGTATATACGACTATTCCTTCCCTCCCGGAGGTTTTTCTCATACCGTTATGCTCCACCATTATTCCTAGACATGTGGGAATCGTGGTTTACTTGTTGTGCAACAAAAGGGATATTTATTCAAGGATCCTATGGTGCCGACGACCAGACGGCGGACATTTGGGACGAGCCGTTTACTCTCTACGATCTTCTCTATTAGATATTCTTATCATTATTATGTTCGTGACGAGCTTATCGTTGTAGCAGTACATATCATGGACTGTACTTACTAGTAGGACATTCTTTCGTAAATATATCGATGTTTGTGTATGTTTACGATCATTCTCTTTTTGCAAACCGAGTGTGTTTGCTGTTAAATACACTGGTTGCAGTGACAATGGACCCAACCGCCCCGCTCATTGTTGCAAAAGGAACCGCACTCACATGCACGTTCGTCCTTTGTGCCGTTCGTCTCAAAACTGAAACGAAACTTGGATCCAAATAGCTGTCGGAGTTGCATTCCTCTGGGCCATCTATGGATCGCTGACGGGCACAGCAGCGCTCGGCCTATACGCGTCTTCCACTGCCCTAAGCAGTGCTGTAGCCGGTGCTACGTTTTTTAGTTCGTCACCTCGCCATTTCTTTCGAGTATCACATAACAGGCTGTTGACAAGATGGTAGGTGTTCGCGAATATGTGGTCAGCCCACTTTTGATTTCCACTGTACCCACAAAACAATATACTCGTCGGAAACGAGAACTATCGCAAGAGGGTGTGAACAGTTCTGGAGCGGCCTTGACATTTGCAGACATGAGACTACATAAAGTCCCCGACACTATTATCGCTGGAGCTTTCACTGGTGGCGTCCTTAGTGCCTGGAGGTGTGAGTAAAGCCTATAGATCGTTCTTGATAATAGCTAATCGCTTTCTTTGACAGTTGGAAAGCGGAAGGCACTTCCTGGTGCAGTGACAGCAGGTCTTGTTTGCGGAGTGTTGCATTGGATGAAAAATGAATTTGGTGTTCAAAGGATTCAGTATGTTGCACGGGTGCAGGATCATAGGCCTTTGCAACAACCGGACATTGCCAGCGAGTCGACAATATCATGGCCGGAAAGATTCCTAAGTTTATTAGGTTTCGAAAGGTTATCCGACGATGATTATCTCCAGAAGATGGTCAAACAGAGAGATGCCTCTCTTGTGCGGATTAAAGAACTGGAGCGTGAGATAGAGGAGCAGCAGAGAAAATCTTAGACTCGGATAACAAGAATATCATAGTATTTTATATAATTAATGCGTAGATACATTTTTTAGCTGTCACTACCTGTCTGCGGAATATGAAAGACTTCAACTACTCCCTTTCCTCCTGTATCAAACCCGCCCACCGCTATGAGATCCCCTTGGGTTTGCATTGAGTTTACTTTTGTTAACTGCTTGACATGTGTCTCCCATGTCACTATCCAAGAGCCGTCATGGAGGGCATAATGAACTATCTTGCCCAACAAAGTACACGCCGTCAATCTCGATGAGTCGTTGAACATCCTAGTAGTTTCGTCAGAATCTATAAGGCCCATGAAGACAGTAGGACTCACACTGCAACGACAGGGCCTTCAGCAACCTTGGTGAACATACCTTCTTCGAAGGTCAATCCTTCCCATTTTCTGCTTCGTTTCTTTTTGTTGCCAGGCAAGGCTCGCTTTTCTCCGCCGTGTCCGAACCAGATACGGCCATCTGCGGTACTAGCAGCCAATGTGCCTGAAGGAGCAAGTGAGATTGTATGTATAAAAGGTGGCGATAATGAGACTGCGTCGGAAGGAGGAGGTCCCACTGTTTAGATGAGTAAATAAACTTGACCCAAATGAGTTTGGATGACGATTGACCTAAATCAAGTCTGGAAAGAATGGCCCCTTGAATAAAATCAAAATGTAGAAGGGCTGAGTCATATCCACCGCTTAACAACTCGTTGGGACGATCAGGGATGAACTTTACAGATCCGCATATCTGATTGTGGGTCAAACAAAATAATTAGTAGAAGCACGAAGATTGTGCGGACAATATACATACACTTTCATGTCTAGTTTTCATCCGTGTAACATGCTTTGTAGAAAGGTCGACAACCCCAACAGTACCTCCATCGGAAGAAAATGCAAGAAACTTATTTTTGGGACTGAGGCTGATCTGACTGAAACAATTCAGCGTTCCTTGAATATTGAGCACTATCGGGGGACATACTTCGTTCAGCACATCTTCGTCGCGCTCTCCTAGGTTCATGCTGGAAGCCGCATCCGATATGTCGAGTATGATTTTGTGGTCATCCATGTGGAATAGCATGATCTGGTTTCTGCAATTAGAGTGCATAATTGTCATGAATCGAATGAGGCTCGCTTTTGTACCACAAGCCAGCCATATGTCTCCACTCTCAGCTCCCGGACGAGCTAACCAAGTTATTGAAGATATCTCCGATCCCAGACCTCTGATAGCCTTGACAACTTTCGTTGATGGTAAGTTGTATTGTCGTAAAGAGCCGTCATCTGTGCACAAAGTTAGAGTCGATAATTGAACGCATGACGACCTACACTTACCCGACCCAACAAAGAGTTGTTGAGACTGTCCGAAAGCTAATGATGAGACAGGCGCAGGGGTTCTTAAAGTAAATGACGGAGAAGCCATTTCTTGATCATGATCTTCGAGTTTGCCGTGCATGATAGCGGCTTCGCTTGAACTGAGGCGGCGCCATGAGATATTCGAGTTATCACACGAGTTGATCTTTATCTCTACTACAATATGTCTACAAATCCAGCGGCAGAACAAGCACCGAAATCTCTCGAAGAATTGTCGCTTCTACTGAGCAATGACCACAAAGTTAAAGTTGCAGGTGCGAAAGATATCCTCATTGTTTTCAGCAGAATTTATTTGTTGTGTTTATGCAGGAATCGATGGTCAGGATGGTTCTCCGTATTGAGACGTTTGATTCACAGGATGATTTTAGTCGATGGTGTCTTACGAGGCAAGCTCATGGTAAGTGTCTTCGAGTCACTTTGTCGTTCAGTATCTTGACGAATGTCCCATGAATTAGTCCAAGGAGAAGTTCCTTGCTGCGGTTTCGCCTGGATTTGGATTCTGCAGTGTCATATTGTCTGTCCGAGCCTACTACTTCAAGCTATTCGTAACATTAATTGCGGAAACACAGTGGTTGGGACATTCATGACGCAGTCTACTCTCAAGAATTGCTTATTTCCACTAGAGCAAACGGTTATCGCGACATACTCGCTTTGATAGACCTATCCACATTTCGGCGCATTCCTTGGGAAGATAATGTACCGTTCTTTTTAGTGTCTTTCTTGGATCCAGAGACGAAGGAACCTATATGCGTTTGTCCTCGAGGAGTTGTCAAGAAGGTTGTGCAGAGAGCGCTAAGTCAAGGCTGGGAACCAATCGCTGGCTGCGAATACGAAGTAAGTCGAGTTGTATACACAATTCTGAGAGAAATGATATGACCGTAATCCAGTATTTTCAATTCAAAGGTGCTTGTGCAATGCCATTTTATCGTACTCAAGAGGAATAGTTCATGCTTGTCCTATTTCTCAGAAACTCCCAATACGGTGGCAGAGAAGAAGTTTACCGATCTGCAGCCCTTGACATCCGGCAGTAAGCCATATCATAAATTATCAGTAGTCCATTTCTTACATGATTCTGCAGTGCACGGATATTCTCTCCTTCGAACTCAGCTAAACACAGAATACTTCCACGACATTTTCGATGAGAGCGTTAGATTCAAGGTCCCTATCGAAGGACATCGTAAGTTACTCGCGGTACTTACTATCGGATGGTCATCTTACCGTTCCCAAGACACTGAAACTGGCCCCGGGGTTTATGAAACCGCTTTGGCATATGCGCCGGTTCTTCGCATGGCAGACAACGCTATATTATTCAAGTTTTTGGCCAAGAGTGTAGGACTTAAACATGGCATAATCCCGAGTTTCATGGCCAAGCCTTGGGGGAATGTGAGATTCTGATTCGATTGTGCACATCGTATGGTAATCACCTTTGACTTCCGACAGCTCCCAGGTTGCAGCGGGTATTTACTCTACCGGTGCTGTACTACGATCTGACTACTTATTTGTCTCTGAGGCAGGCACATCCATGTCTCTCTTCGTGGAGCTGACGGAAAGAACGTGTTCGCTGTATCAGATTCGGAACTTCAGATGGGAAGAGAAGGTGCGGCGTACAATGATACCAGGTTTATGAGTCAAATCGGAGAGTGGTTTTTGGCTGGTGTTCTAGACGGTCTTCCGGACAGTAAGTTCAATTGCATTCAAATTGTCATATTTCGCTTAGTTTCTTGATTCTAGTAATGCCCACGGTATTGTAAAAGGAATCATATTTTCAGCACCCCTCTGACACTGATCTAGCTCGTTCCGACCATCAACGGCTACAAACGTCTGGTAGGTGGCGAGGCGTTTTGGGCTCCAAATGCCGTTACATACGGTTATGATTCACGCGGCGCCTCCGTGCGTATCATATCGCCTCCTTCTGTGCCACCTTCAGCCACCAGGCTCGAGATTAGAGTACCAGGAGCTGATATGAATCCTTTCTTCGCACTCAGTGCGATTTTTTCTCTTGGCCTTAGAGGGATAGAGAAGCGGCTCAAGCTTACTGTACCTCCTATAAGCCTGATGACACCAGAAGACAAGAAGACAGGCAAGGTGAGCATAATTCTGAAGCTACTCTGCATAGATCTCATTATCTGAGTTCTAGGTCACGATGCTACCACAGTCGTTAGAAGAAGCGACGGCGAGAATGATGAAGCCTAACAGCATTGCAAGGGAGGACGTTGTGTTCGGAAATGACTTTGTCGACCACTTTGGGGGGACTAGAGAGCATGAGGTGAGGTTGTGGAACGCAGCGGTCACAAATTGGGAGGGTAAGGTGTTAAAATCCACTGGACTTTCTGCATCTGATTGACTTTTTACCAGTTGAACGCTACCTTGAATTGGCATAAACTGTGGAATGTGTCGAGTCGGAATATTTGTGTCCGTAACGTAGAAAGGCGTCTCTGTAACACTATCATGCTGTAGCATTCTGTCATTATCATGGGTCATTACACATCCAATAGCCAATACAGTTCTGCGCCAACTCTTGCCACTACCTTACAATGAATCTAATTACACACAAATATCGTTCAGATCGTTACACTCGTCCAGGGACCGATGCACCAGCACATGAGGGGTCACATTTACCATTCAACGAGTTCTATGCCGACGGGAGCAACTTCCGGCTGTGTTCAAGGGAATCCACGCCGGATTCAGGACTTCCGGAGAAATTTAAGGAATAAGGGAACGTCCTATAGGATCGTCAGCAATGACTAGAAAGACGTAACTGTGGAGAATATAACCTCTGCGATTTTGCTAGGCATGGTTGCTTCACTGTCGTGATTTTAGCCGGTTTAGCCGCCAAGTCTCCGATAATAGGTTGTGTGGACTCACGCGAGGATTTGTGGTATATTCCCGCCTGGGTTTTCATGTAAAATGTGAATAAAGAGAAGAAAATTGTTGTTTGCCGAATACATACCAGGAGTGCTAGAGGTAGCCATTCGCCATTCAACCTTGCCATCTGGGAGCTCCAGAATTTGTTCCACGCTGCTGTAACGAGCCTTCACGGCCTTTTCTTCTAGTTTAGCTAGATCTTTATCACAGGGAGAAGAAAGATCTATAGGTATCGAAGCGATGATTCTGAGCGAGTTTCAAAGATTCAGTGTTGCAGAACAGAACAAAGAGGAACAACAAACCCCCTGCGTGGTGCCTCTCCGGTAAATTCTTTGACCTGCAAGACGGTGAAGACCCTTGAAGATACGATCGGACCAAAGTCGTAATATAAAGTCCATATAGACATCGTAGGAGAGATCGCCTTGATTAATTTCACCTTCTTGATGTCATCGATGTATCTGAAAAGAAATATGATCAGGTGGGCCAATGCCTTAACCAGAGGAGAGATACGACGTACTGCATCTCATTCATTGCCTTGTTTTCGCCAAGTTTACTCCAAAATTCGTCGAAAGTGGCTTCTTCTGGTGTATGTGTACTGATCCGGCAGTACCAACCGGCCTCACCATTCGCATTTGGCACCGGCTTGGGGTGGGAGAAGGTTTTCACGGTTTTGTTGTGAAACGATTTGCCTTTTTTCCATGAATGCGAGGATTCGATGATTGCCTTGGCTGACTTGAGGATGACTTCTTCGGGCGGGATCTCTGCGATGATAGAAGAGGTTAATGAGACGCTGAGACCTCCATAGTGTACAGGTTCCGACAAACCTGCAGGCGTCAATGCGCGGACGCTTAGAGAGAAACCCTGCGACATTATTGTGAACGAGGGCGAGTCTTGACGAAAATAGAGAGACTATATTGAAAGCTTCGGCATACATATATTCCCGCTGGTCCGTATTTAACGCACAACTTGTCAACACGTGAAGTCAGCGGCATGTGTTATCAGCTATACAAATACTAGTGTGTATTTTTACATGCACGGCACGGATGCAGTCTCTAGGTCATACGCAACAGCGAGCGAAGATACGAGAGAAGACTGAAAGCCGAGCGTCAACCACTACTCATATGAGAGGGATATTTTCACTTTGGCCAAGGAATCAAAGAGATTCCGTCTTGGACGGGGCGTCTGTTGGGTTCAAGTCAACGAGACCAAAATGACGGCTGCGGCCGAGGACAGAGGTGTCCCTGGGTAGTTTTTCGCCTTTGTTCAAGACGACTCCAACGAACTTTCGTTCACCCCGCATCCACTTTTCCTTGTAGAAACGAACATAGCCTGGTGCGACTGCGTATATTGTGTGATCAACGCCCATTTTCACCTTGAGAGGCGGTTAACAACAGGTCTTTTGAACGATGCGCAAGGGAAAACACACATGTTGACCAGGATGAAATTGAGAGCCGCGTTGCCGCACGATGATGTTTCCCGGAATGACATATTGGTCTATGAAATGCCATTGTCAGCAACGGAGGCAACGCCCAAGGCATATAACCAGGCCACACCAGAGAATTTTTTCACACCAAGGCGCTTGCCTGGTGACCCTCCATGGTTGCGGACAGTTCCCCCAGCGCGTTTCGTAGCAGTTCGGACAGAACCCAAGCCTGTACAAGAAGATCGTTATGGTCGAGCTAAATTTGATACGCCAACCTTTGCTTGCCTGATACCGAGAATGGGTTCAGTAATGAGTGAGAGCTGCGCCAGAGTGAAAACCAAGACATTTCAATTGTCGAGTTCACCAATGACGGTGGTGTGTCATTGCCGCCAGTGGACGCGTGACTCACCCACATCACGGTCACGCGATAAATTCGACTTGTTGTTGTCGCTCATCATCATCTGTTATCCATTCTCATCCTATCTCAAATGGTTCTCCTCGTCACCTCCGATAATGAACAATTCGTCGTAGACAAGGAAGTTGCTGAACGCAGCGTCCTCATCAAAAACATGCTAGAAGGCAGGTCTCCTTAAATGTCGTGTGAAGTGCCGTCCGGCCGAATTCTGACTTGTTCCATTCGCAGATGTCGGCGAGAGCGACCAACCTATCCCCCTGCCTAATGTCTCCTCAAGCGTCTTGAAGAAGGTCGATATCTAATTTCGTGCAATTATTTGACTTGTCGCTTATATATCATATGTATTCTCAAGGTTCTGGAATACTGCGAGCACCATCGTGGTGAGCCTTTGCCAACCGCCGATGAATCGAACCAAGACGAGACCCGCAAGAGGACTACTGACATTGGGGAATGGGATCAGAAATTTATTTCTGTCGATCAGGAAATGCTCTTCGAAATTATTCTTGCGGCAAATTATCTTGACATCAAACCTCTACTGTGCGCCGCAGCATTTTTACCTCGTTCATCTTATTAATTTTACGTCTTAGCGATGTGGGCTGCAAAACGGTAGCCAACATGATCAAGGGAAAGACACCAGAAGAAATTCGTAAGTTGTTCAACATCGTGAACGACTTCACTCCCGAAGAGGAGGTGGGTGTATTGCATTTTTCTTCTGTTTGTTGGACTCATAAATATTGAACCGTGTAGGCCCAGATCAAGAAGGAGAACGTACGTATTTTACCCAGCCTCGTGTCGTCTGTGGCACCGAAGTCTGACTGAACCCCTGTATATTAGGAATGGGCCGAAGATCGCTGAACAGCTCGCATCGACGTCGTTTATAGCTTTCCGAACGCAGCGACCTTATAGTAAACCTCTTTTGATATGTATCTCTTCCCTCTGCGTGATATGTCTCGCAGTGTAAATCAGTTAAAAACACGCAAGTAGAAGAACTGTAATTTGCGTGACTTGTGTACTATATAAAGGCATGACCCAAGTGGCAAGTTCAACGAGTCGCGCTGCCTGTTTTGAATGTCTCGTATCCCAGATTTACCTGGAGTACTGGTACCTAATGATTCCGACCAGTATGCTTGGCTCAAAAGATCTGTTGCGGCAATCTGTAAATTGAACCCAGGGTGCTCAATTTCTCTGGGCTTGTTCCGGGCGGTTGCTGACCTGCACTCATTACAGAAAGTTTCCTGGCAGTCAACCTGTGAGTTTTGGAGTCTCGGATATCCAACGGCTAGAAAACGAAGAGTGAGTGCACAATTTGGTACTATAGTCGCCCAATTCACGCCGTTCATCTTTGACGAATTAAGCTATTGGCTATGTGAGAAATCGGATGGCATTCGTGTCTTGCTGTTTGTCTGCACCATGTCGGAGAGTGACCAGAGCGTCTACTTGGTACTCTACGCTTTTCTCGGGACGTTTCAAGGGACTAGTTTATTAATGGGATTTCTTTCTCTTTAAGATCGACAGGCATAACAGTTACCGCCAACTGGATGGATTCTTCTTCCCCCACCACGAACGACCGCAGATGCCACTCAAGAATTCTATTATAGATGGGGAGCTGGTGCTTGACGTTGATCCTCGGACTAAACAGGTATGATTGAGCTTGGTTTTATGGCTCACTTGCTGGTGCCGCCTAAACTTGACGTTTGTTATGACTATAGGAAACTGCGAGATATTTGTGTTTTGATTGTTTGGTTATCGATGATAAGAATGTGATGAGCAGGTCGTTGGATAAACGCTATGGGGTCTGTCTCTTCTTTATGCACAGTCCTCGTGTTGTTCTTATCTGAGATCCGATGGTTGTAGAGACTCAAGGAATGGTTCTACAAGCCCTACCAAAAGATGATCCACGAGTTTCCCGAAGTGTCTGCAGCTCACCCATTTCAGTGCGTGTATTATTTGTTCTTGGAGTTTTTATGGCGTTCCTCAATGTCTTCCTGGTCAGAATCGTCGTGAAAGAAACCAACTTTTCGTATTCCTTAGATAAGGTCTTTCAGCACGACATACCGGCTCTACAGCATGGCAATGACGGTCTCATCTATACTTGTGTCTCAACCCCTTATACCCCTGGCACAGATAGAAACATGTCAGCGTTCTCCTTTCTCTTTTTCTTTTTCCCAGTCTGATCTTGCAAGTATACAGTCTAAAGTGGAAGCCACCATGCGAAAACTCTGTCGACTTCAAATTGTTATTAAGGTTCCCGTCATCCCCAACAAATCCCGCACAACCCGATTATCATGCGAAACCAATATTTTCACTACATGGTTGGACTGGGGGGACGAATTATGAGCCTTTTGACGTGATGCAGGTTGAAGACGAAGAGTGGGAAAAGTGAGTTGGTGTTAGTTGTCTGCTCAGTGTTGTTAAATTCTTAAAATGAAATCTCAGGATCAAAGCCTCTGGAGAGCAGTTTGACGATCGGATCGTCGAAGTTCACTGGGATCCGTCAGCAGAGTGTTGGCGCATGATGAGGTTTAGAGACGACAAGCCGAATGGGAATCATCGAACGGTAGTGGAGAACGTGATACAGAGTATACGAGACGGGGTCGAGAAGGAAGCTGTAAGTTTACCTTTCACTATCGAATGCATCAGCTAACCAAGCCCTCGCAGCTTTTGGATCGTTCGACCGCTATCCGAAATGCATGGAAAGCCAGACACGGCATGCAACCCACAAACGCCTCTGCGCAAAACGCCACCGCAGGACATGGCGGACCTCCACCACAACAGCCACAACCACCCCCACTGCCACCGCCTCTAGTACCGCAGCCGCAGCCTAAGCAGCCGCTAGCTGCCGCAGCGCCTCCGCTTTTGTCGTCAGAAGACGCACAAATTCGGTATGGGCCAATCGAACTTTCGAAATGGAGTAAAGTCTCGGGTCCTGCTATGTGGGCGGGTATGTATCGGTAGTAATAGGCCTCGGCTCTCCTCTCTCTCTCTTGTGTTCGTTTTTTTTTGTCTCTCTTTCTCTAAACCTTTTGGGGGGGACGGACGACGCGCTGGGAAGCCTTGGGCGCATATGCTATGACGAAATGGGCTCTTCCATGCTTCTTTTTTCAGAACGTTCCTCGTCGTAATATATGTGACGGGATGGCTAATAGGTTCCAACACGGAATCGGAAGGTATATAAAAATCACATATGCATAATATCTTCTTATGGTTTTTAGATTATTCTAACTTTAGTTGCATGTCTTCACGGTAGCAGTCAAGACAACGATTTTTTTTTTGATGATTCAGTCGAGATAAATAATACATCAAAAACGTTATTACCACGAATACTCTATCTTTTCGAGCCAAAAAGCGGACATGTCGAAAAGAAACACTTCGAGAAGAGAAAGAAAGTGGAAGGGGACGAAGAGTCGCATACGAGAACAGATAGACAGGTTCTTGGCTGAACTAGGGCAACGAAAGCCGAAAGCAAACACGATATTGAGATGATGATGGTCAAAAATGATGTGTGAAGGAGAAAATAAAAAAATTCAATGAGGATGCATGTATTGATGGTACAGTTCATTGCAAGATTACAAGAAGGGTGTGATAAATGAAGTGTTTGGCAGAGGAGGCGGAGAAGAAATCGGTGATCGGGGTTTTGAAGAGCGGCGAAATTGTGCGCTATTTTTGGTTCTCTTGAAAAAGCCAGAACTGGAAGTGAAGAGTGAGGAAGAATATCGAGGGTGTTCTTCACGAGGAAAAGCGGTGTTCATTAACCAAGCCGGTGGAGTCATGAAACATACGAGAATTCGTCAAAACGGAGTGCTTGGAAGCGTATGCAAAACTGGGGCCTGTCAGATTCGCGACGAACTGGCGTAATAATGATGTGGGAACAAGAGAATAAAGGTGGGAGGGAGTAGGGGAGCCATGCGTTGCGTGGGTTGTACTGGTTCCAAAGTGAAAAGGTTGAATGGGTCAAGACATTCTAATCAAAATGCACGACGTCGAAGATGAAATCGGGTAGATGACTGGAGGAGGTGGCTGTTCATCAATGATCGTCAAGTCATGGCGCAGCGTAAAACAGAAATAAGCATGACTGGGAGAATTCAGGGTGTGGGTAAGTTAACGGTTGGACGTTGAAGGCTATACGGGAAAGATACATACAAGTATATGCAAGAAAAATGGGACCAGATAAAATCGTTGAATAGTTCGTGTTCTTGGCAGATCTCGAACGCAACGTGACACGCGTAGCAGTGAGTAGAAGCAGGAAGCTTCTTGGGTCACCTTCTAGATGGGCATGTTTTCTTCCTAGTGTTTAGGGAAATCTCAATGAAAGTCGTCCTCTACAAGAGGACGCAAGGAATCAAAGGCTCGATGATAGCCGAAAATCGAATTTGGGAAATCATCATCGTCTGAGCTAGACCAAGATGACAGCTTGCACGGGGAACCGAGTGATAGTCTTGGAGGAGTAAGGTTGTTTTGATGAAAGGCCGGGGTACATTCGTCAGCAAAGCTCATGATGAAAGACGGGCTTTGGAGAGGAGGGGGCGTAAGAGGGATAGACGGGAGATCAGGACTAGAATCGGCTGAAGAGAAAGGGTCGTCGGCGTAAATTGATGAGGCGGGGGCGAGTGCCGAGCCGGGGAAAGTATGTCTGCGAAAGTTGAGGGGGATTGCGCGTGGCGCAAGTGAAAGAGTAGCAAATTGAGCGAGTGGAGAAGCAAGCTATTGGGCAAGGAAAAGAAAGATATATAAGACGCGTTTATTCGAGTTAACGAGGGGAAGGAGACGTACTGTAATTGTAGGAACAGAGGTATTCACAGGTGAATCAGAAGGGGTGGCAGGCCTAGTAGGAGGCTCTGCAGTGGGGATAGCAAGAAAGTCGAGATGATCGTCCTCTGGTCGAGAAGCGTGAGGGGGAGGAATGTAAAGGTGGTTTTCGTTATTGTCGTTGATAGAAGTGGTGGTGTAGACGGGGATGCTGTGAGTGGACTGACCGTCCATGACGGACCACCAGTCGATGTCAGCCAAGACGCGCCTGCGAGAGGTGTCAGAACCAGGAGGAGAACGGCGAAAAGGATGGGAGGATCTTGTAAGAGAAGAGTAAGGAGAAGAGCGAACATTTGGGGAAGAAGAAATGCGTCTGAGCGAAGGCATGGTAGACCAGAGGAGAGAGGGAAAGAGGAGCGACGAAGAGGACGCGCCAACTGCAGAAGAGAGCAGGGGAGTTGGTGGTTGCGAGTAGAAAAGAGGAACATTTTGGATCACATTGGGATCATGTTCTGTGAAGGTGTGAAATTGATCATTTCCCGCAACGCTCATGTGTGAATCAGAGTCATCCATTCTCCTCCGATTTACGCGATTTTTATTGTTCAATTGATTGTGGGACGTTCCATCGCCCTGCTCCCTGCGAACCGAAGGGCGAGAAGGGCTGAGAGAGAGGAGGAGAATATTTTTTGGGAGGAGAGAGATCACGTGCGATTGACAGAACTGTGGAGAAATCACATCTGACTCTGCTTTCGCGCTCGGCTTGGACGGTCCAAGCACGTTACAGCCGTCTTCATCAATCAGCGCCTCGAGTTGGCCCAATACATGTCATTCGCGGTAGTCTGCGCTCCCATCTCTCCCCCTGTCTCTTGTACGGCACTACTCCACCTCTCCCCATTTCCACTCGACGCGTCTTCACGCGTCTCTCCCTCCTCCTCATCCTCGAAACACGCGTCTTGACGCGCTCTAGCACACATCCTGACTCGGCCGATCCTCGGTTCAGATCCGCATGGTGCTCATCCCAAGTCTACGAACATCTGTACTGTTATGGAACATACGCGGTTGTACATATTTCCGGCTATTATTATAAATAATGAGAGATCCATTCCTTGATCCCAGAGTACGCTCTGCATGGAAGTCTGGTCCCTATCACAAGATGGCCCTTGCTCACCTGTCAGGAAACTACAGGAGTTATCCAACACGCGGTGATGTCCTGCCGCCATACCTACAATAACTCCCGAATCCTTCCTACTTACTACTCCTTCTCTCGTGAATCTTGCCCGCGCTCCGAATTGCGATATCTTTCACCTCTCCATATTAGGGCATCTCCGAGTCCGCGCAGAGTCCATGATTACTAGAGTCGCCTTAGCTACTACTACCACTTTGCTACCGTAGATTTCCTTACTTTGCAGTATACCTTGTCGTTACGAAATGCCACCTCTACTCATTTCTGGCTCTATAATATCCCCTCTCAACCTCCATTCTTATGAAAAGCTCGCAAACGCTTTGATATATGTCGACGATCAAGGCAGGATCAGTGCAATTCGATCTGTCGATTCCACGCTTCCCACAGATGCCGCCATTCAGTCTTTCCTTCTCCAACATAATATCCCCTCCGATTCCATAGAGATTCTTCGTCTCCGTAAAGGAGAGTTTCTCATTCCTGGCTTCGTCGATACGCACACTGCAAGTCCAAGTTTGTTATCGTATAATTATTTCGCATTTTATCTGACTTTTTTTCTTATCGCATTATTAAGCATGCACCGCAAGTTCCTAACATTGGTTCTGGTCAACAATACGAGCTCTTGGACTGGCTTCAACATGTAACTTTCCCCATGGAGGCGCGTTTCAAAGACGTCCAATTCGCAAAAGATGTCTATCGTAAAGTCGTGAGGAGGTTCATCGACGCAGGCGTTTGTCAAAATACCTTTTCCATAACAAGTTCTCAAAAGACTAACTGTGGAAATATTTAAAAGACAACGACGTGCTGCTATTATAGCTCTATACACTTGGAAGCTACCAAGGTCCTCGCAGATATAATTCACGAATTCGGTACGTTTGTCGCTCTGTCTTTTTGTAGAGTCTTCTCAGGGTTTTTTCTATAGGCCAGCGTGCACTTGTAGGGGTAGGTGAACCCTCCGCTTGCAAGCGCACAACTAAAAACAAAAGTCTCTAGAAATGTAACATGAACCGCAACTCGCCCGACGATTACATCGAACCTTCACCTGAAGTTTCCATCGAAGGTACCAAAGAACTCGTAGCATATGTCCGCTCATTATCCCCACGTAAGCCCCCATACATACTCCCCTCACAAACTCATCAACTCATTTTATAAATATCTCCCAGCCGAGACGCGTCTCATACACCCAGTCCTAACACCCCGCTTCGCCATCTCCTGCACCTCCGAACTAATGGACTCATTGGGCTCACTAGCAGCCTCGGACCCACACCTCGCCATCCAAACCCACATATCCGAGAACGAAGCCGAGATCGCGCTCACAAAGAAACTCTTCAGCCACATCTCGGACCCTGAACTGACATACGCAGGTGTCTACGACCATTACGGCCTCCTACGCGACAACACCATCCTCGCACACGCCGTCTGGCTAGAAGACAGCGAGATGGAGCTTATAAAGAAGCGCAACAGCGGTATAAGCCACTGTCCCTCCAGCAACCTGAACCTGCGAAGCGGGCTCGCAAAGGTAGCTCTGATGCTCGAAAAAGGCATCAAGGTATGACTCGTCCCTCCTCGTAAAAAAAATGACATGTAGCACAATTTAATTTTTTTTCTTCTGCTTTTTTTATATACTCAAGGTCGGCTTAGGAACGGACGTTTCTGGCGGATTCTCCCCTTCGCTGCTGAGGTCCATCCAACACGCTTCCATCGCTTCCAAGATCGTCGCCATGTCCCCCGGCCAGTCCCTCCCCGCGTTGTCAATCCCCACGTTGTTTTATTTAGCTACTCTCGGCGGCGCGCAGGTCTGCAATCTCGAACACCAGATCGGGAGCCTTGAACATGGCAAGGCGTTCGACGCTATCATCGTCAGCGTCAGAAACGACTCTTCTTTTTCTCCGCCGAATCCGAATTTGTGGGGTGTTGATGACGACGAGGATGCTGGGCTCGAGAGCCGAAGACGTAAAGAGGACACCGACAACGATGACAGCGAAACCAGATACCAGGAAGAGTTGGATGCCATGTTGGAGAGGTTTTTGTTCTGCGGAGATGATCGAAATATGAGGAGGGTTTATGTTCAGGGCAGATGGGTAGGCGGCGCTGAGCAAAAGGCCTGAGAGCAAGCAGGAATGTAACGCCTCAAAGGCGACCATCACAATGTTCAAGTGTGCAGTAACTGTCCTTGTGGGCAAGGACAATAGAAATATCAGTTGTGTATTACCAGACAAATGACAGGAGAGAAACCGTTAAGGATCGTGAACAATGCAGAGTAATAAAGGAAACAGTTAAGCACACAAGTTCGTCCAACACAAAAAAAAACAGTCACACGCTTACAAACAACCGATACTAGGTACGCGTCCGTGGCGACGTACTACTCGCATGAAGATCTTTGATGTCGAAAAACACAAAAACACCAAATAGGACCCATGCGATACATGTCAGAGCTGTCGCAAAGTTGTATGCATCACACCTATTAATATCACATAATCGTAAGATTATATGGTTCTGTATTTAAAAAATGGAAGCAACGTACCATCCCGCGAATTGGCCAGGGGGGCACCGTTTTCCCAACATAATCAGGAAAAACTCGATGCCCCAAAGGAGAAAACAGCATATATCAAACGCCATAGACCACTTCAACAGTTTCCTTGCGGTTTTCCAGCGCTCTTCCATTGCTAGTCCAGCAAATACACCCATCCTTTTTGGTGTTCTCGAGCTTCTTCCTCCTGTCCGCCTGCCACTGTTTGAGCCATGAGCCCAACTCTCCTCCTCCTCTCCTTCTTCATCTGAGCCTCTTCCACCACCAAACATTGTAGGGTCGACAATGAGGTTGACCTGAACGTCACCTCCCATACCCCCTTTGCCTTTCTTCCCTTTCGTTTTGTCGCCCTTGTGTTTGCTGCCACCAGGGAGATGCTGGACGGGCAACACCATCATACCAGCCAATGGACCGCTCGTAGGATCGGTAAGATTAGATGACTTGTTTCGGCGGCCCAGACAACAAGAAGGATATATGAGGCACAGATAGACAATGAAAAGGAAGGTGATAACAGAAAGCACATATAAGACATACACCGGAAGCGTGCCTTGCGGTGGGGGCGGTGTCTTGGGCTTAGTGACCTGCAATTATTGACCGTCAACTTGCACAGTAGTGAGGGATAAAATTATGTGGACTTACAAGAGATGCGTAGATAACTGAAATGGCCGTGCCTAGCGTTGCGATAGCTTGTAACCATCTGGTAGCTGACCGTTTCTTAGGACCATCTGTGATTAACCTTCCACGGTGATCTACGCTTCCAATAATGTTGTCTTGCTCGTCTGCGTTTCCTGGTTTTCCGATGCCGCAAAATTCTCGTTGAAGCATATGTATTCGTTCTTGCTTGACTTCATCATCTATTGGACCCATAGACTGGTCTTGAGCACCATTCGCCCACGGGAGCAAAGTGCGCGAACTAGAAGATAATGATTGATCGAGATCCGAAAATCCAGCTCTGTCCAAGGGATTGCACTTGTATGATGGATCAAAGGGAGATATGCCATCTTCATGAGATGCACTGTGATATGCACTTAAAGGTGGCTGCGTTAGTGGTTTATCCTTTTTGTACCAATGTCGAGAAAATGCAGGGAAATTGCCGATATCAGCTTCGGTCTCCTCGTCTTGCTGTCTACGTGAGTCGAGATGATCATAGTCTGATACAGGCCCAATGCGTGGAGAGTATTCGTGGCTAAGACTGTGAGGTACTGATGGAGGAGGCAAGGAAAAGGGTCGGCGAGGTGACCTCGGAGATGAAGCGGTGGAAAGGGTTCCACCCGGAGACATCAAGGATGGTGGTTGCACCGAGGCTTGAGAAAAGGGTCGGATAGCACGGGGAGAGGGTGGGTAGGACGAGTAGGGATCGTTTAGCTGAAACTCAGCCTCGAAGTTTAATCGGTTGTATGGATTTCTAGGTAGTGTTTGTGCATAATCGGCTAGGTCAAGAGCGTCTACTGACACATCGGTTGGTTCCCCTCGAAATGCTTGGGTGTGTGATATAGTTGGGAATGCGTCGTGAGGGTCTGGAGACCATGGTCTTCGAAATCGCGAATCTGGAGGAGGACTGTCGAGACGGTAGTTTGAATACATAATAAAAAATCGTTAATGGTCGTGAGGGTTCGTAAAAGTAATTGCCACTTTGGACTGCGTCTTGTCGGATAGCTGTGGGCCGACAGTAACAGGGGACGTCAGTGAGAGTGCAGTAAGAGCGCAACGCAGCAAGGCGGCACCCACTTGACCCGAAATATGCTTGCCGCAGTGATACAGATTTGGGATGGTCTCTAGATCCGTACAACGCCTTTTCTTTCAGCCTGGGGTCAGCAAAGTCTCTCTCCTCGTCTGACTTCTGCGAACTTCAGCCTGTTCGTGTCTAGATGACTCGGGCGCTTCACCCTTGTGATGATTCCAGCCGTCATCTGCCTCATTTTGTGCTTCCAACTTCCATTGGCTCATGCTTCCACGTTCAAGACCAACCCCATAACCATCTATCGTCCCAGGGATCCTCTTGCTGTACAGCATGCCCGCACTTCTTCACTTTCATTTCAGCAATGTAATCCGATCGAGTGGGACGAACTCGTGGTTCCGGCACCAGATGTTCATGATAAACATACTCTCTCTCAGCTTGCTCGGATGGCAGGAAACGCATATGCACTGCCAGACAGCAGCGACTGGTATGATTTAGAGCCCACGTGGAACAGAGTCCGTTGCTTCCCTTTACAATAAATCACTGGATTGCGTGTAACCCTCTCTCTGCCAGAGTTTCCCTATAGGCTGGCAGAACCCAACTGATGCCTTCCGTGGGCACGTTTTTGTATCTTCGGACAACAACACAGTCGTTTTGGCCATTAAGGGCACGACACTCTTTGGCCCTACCTCCGAAGCTGATAAACTTAATGATAATTTACTCTTCTCCTGCTGCTGCGCCTTCGTCGACTTCACGTGGACGTTCAGTACCGTCTGTCACTGCTGCGCCGGGCTGTGGAGATGTGACAATACCTGTTTATCGCTGGCCCTGATCAAAGATAGTCTTTTCTACACCGTAGGCGTCGTGAGTCCTCGTATATTCTCTCGTAATGTGTCGTATACTGGAACTTGCGGTTAGAATCTGGTGACCAATGTTACCGTAATGTTCCCTTTTGCCAACATATATCTTGTCGGCCACTCTTTGGGTGGTGCGCTCGCATCTTTACTTGGTACAACGTTTGGATATCCGGCGGTCGCATTCGAGGCTCCGGGCGAACGACTTGCTTCTACACGCCTACATTTACCCATCCCGCCATCAATGAGGTCACTCACTTCGGAACCGAACTATTATGCTGCTCCTGTAACCCATGTTTATCATACCGCCGACCCGATACCACAAGGGACATGTACGGGTATTGGATCACTGTGCGCCGAAGTAGGGTACGCCTTGGAAACAAAGTGTCATTTGGGCAAGAGCATCGTATATGATACGGTTACAACCCTTGGATGGCATACGCATGTCAGAAAACATCCAATCAAGGAAATTATCCTCAATGTTGTTGAAGCAGATGTGCTTTGGGGATTTGGACAGAAAGTCCCCAAGGCTAGGGAGGAGCGAAACTGCGTGGTTCGTGGTCTTCTATTCTCTTTCAACTCGAGTTCGTCTAAATCTTTGATCGCTTATTTACCAGGAGTGCTATAAGTGGGATTTTGGGTACTATAAACGGCCCCCCAGGGGTGAGTCTAGTAATGTCGACTCGGAGCTGAGTGATAATAGCACCAGTTGTCGGTCTTCTTATCTCCCTTAATATTGTGTGAACTGTTCTATGTACCAGTGAGGTGTAACTTAGTCTGTAAAACGTTTCGAAACATCGACATATGATAATTTTTCGACGTAATATGGCAGTTGACTCTATGATCCACCGGGAATAATTATGGAGGACGGTTACAAAGCTAGACCATCAATCAATAACTATTAACGACCCACCCATCTCGAAGCGTTTGCTCCTGTAACTGCTGTTCATATGTTCTCAGACGACGACTCGGAGTATGCACGGTCACTAGTGGTCTGCTCTCTTACACAACTCCAGGGGTCACCTTTCCTGGCGTCGATAATCCAACGCGCAACACGCTGCACTCGGGATTGCCTCGTTATTCTCTTGTCCTCGCCTCATTTTAACGAGCACAAGAAATGGCACGATGTTCAGAAGTTTTTGACCTGGGTTTATGTCCAGTCCACGGCGACTGCACAGGAGAAGGGAAATGTGTTGTTAGACGTGGACGTTCTTCTGCGAGGATCCAACTCGCTAGACTCGTACGGTCTGAAGGAGAGCGAGTTCGACGTTGTTCATAGGTTCGAGGGTATGCCTCTTTCCTTACTTGCCCTTCTGAAGTGAACGCATGTTGTCTCTAATACAGATATACCGGAACCAGCGATATCTACTGACACGGCCAAGCTTTCGATACTGGAACAATCAAATTCGGGTCCTACTTCAGTAAAATCTGACCCCTCGTTCCCTGTCGTGGCTCTTGGAGGAACATTCGATCATTTACATGCCGGGCACAAGATATTGCTCAGTATGTCCGCTTGGATAGCTACAGAGAAAGTTATCATTGGCGTGACAGGCGAGTTTGATGCTTTCCATTCATGGCGTCCACGCTGACCGTTACTGACAGACGATGCCCTGCTGGTCAACAAGGTCCACAAGCATGTGTTGCAAAGCACTGAAGAGAGAATTGAGCGGGTTCGAGCGTTCTTGTTGCTTTTCAAACCTGGCTTGGAGCTGTCTATCGTCCCTATAAGCGATGTTTATGGACCTACGAGTTGGGATCCGAATATTCAAGCCCTGGTTGTTAGCAAGGAGACACTTTCGGGTGCAGCAGCTAGTGCGTGTGATTCTTCCTACTTGTCCACAGTGATGTATACTAATCTGATGATACTAATCTGAAGTTGACAAGTTGCGCAAAGAGAAAGGTATGCCTAGACTGGAGACGTTCGTGATCGAGGTTATTTCGGCAAGCGAGATTTTGGATGGTGATGATCTGGAGCATCTGAAGGGGGCTAAGATGAGCAGTACTTCTATCAGACAGTGGATTGCAGAAAAAGATAAATTGGAGTAATTATGACTAGACAACTGTAAGTGAATTATAACTTGATTATCAACATTGGTTGTAAGATAAATCCACGTGCTCCGAGTACGCGTACCCTGCAGCCTGAGAGGCCGCGTCATTTCACATATTCTTCTTCCTATCTCAAACAACATGAATATTTTTGTCGAACGTTTCTCTTCAACGAACGCGCTTGCAGAAATCAAGAAGGCAAAAGCATTGGCAGACGAAGATGAATACGATGTATCAACCTCCATGTGGGGATCAAACGGCGGATTTGGTAGCTTGGCTAAAGGAGTGCCATCGTTCACCGTACCATCTCTCCCCGATGTAATTTTCCCTATTACTGGGATCCATCTGTTTCTGCTGACGCCGGAGATATCTAGCCTACCGCATTCTTAAGATTACATACAGACGACCATGCCGACCCCTCGTGCAGAATTAAGATCCAACACGGGACTACCACTCTTGCTTTCCGATTCCAGGGTGGTGTCATAGTCGCGGTCGATTCGCGAGCTACGGCGGGAAGCTATGTCGGTACGCCATAATTTCGCGATTAAGTCGGTTTGTCGATTTGCTCACGAGAAACGTTCGATCTAGCTTCTGGCACAGTAAAAAAGGTTATTGAGATCAACCCTTATCTGTTAGGGACTATGGCGGGCGGTGCAGGTACGTACTTTTCTTCACTGTCGCGATGCTTGCGTGAACTGTTTTCTTTATAGCCGACTGTCAGTTCTGGGAGACGTATCTCGGTATGGAGTGTCGGTTGCACGAGTTGAGGAACAGGGAACGTATCTCTGTTGCTGCAGCAAGCAAGTATTTGAGCAACCTAGTATACAGCTACAAAGGTATGGGGCTGAGTATGGTATGTCCTAATGTTTTTGTTTCATTCCCATACTTGATGCTATTTTCAGGGTACGATGATCTGTGGTTGGGACAAGACTGTAGGAGTATCGCTATATCTGATACATTTATACAAATTGACGCGGTTTTCAGGGCCCCCAGGTGTTCTACGTTGATTCAGATGGGAGTAGACTCAAGGGTGATATCTTTTCTGTAGGATCAGGCAGTACTTTTGCGTATGGTGTCTTGGATCAGGGATATCATTGGGACTTGACTGATGAAGACGCTCAAGAGTTGGGGAGAAGGAGCATTTACGCTGCAGGTCATCGCGATGCTTTCTCAGGAAATACCATCAATCTCTACCATGTGAAAGAAGACGGTTGGAAGTTCATTGGTGTGTCCGACTCCGTTTTTTTTATGAAGAGTTTAAGCCTTATCTGCGTATTACAACAGGAAACTACGATATTTCCCAGATGCATTACGATGGACCTGGAAATATCCCTGGAGCCCCTGGAAGCGGATATGGATATGACATTCGTGTTGCTGGTAAAACGTCTTCCAACCCTCCTGAAGAACCTGAATCATCATAATAAATTTGCACTGTATGTAAAAGTAGAAGAAACTCTCACATTCACATCCACCTTCCGTTTGCAGTGATCGAACGATGATCGTAACAAGCTCGCAGCATCTCTCCTAACTACCGTAGAGGCCTCTACGCTGAACCTCGAGTTGTGATATCCATTTAAACCCAACTGTTGACAGTGGACACCATGAAACGTTTCTTTAAACCCGCTGAAAATAAACAAACGTCAAAGAAATCGACTTTGACTGCTGCACTACCACCCCCGCCACCATCAACAGCTTTACCCATCGTACATAATACAGGTTTACAGCCGAAATACGCGGTACCACCAATCCCTCATCCAAATCCTTATGAACACCTCGCCATTTTGGTCTCCAAGAAGGGGTTGTTACTTCGGCCTCATATATCTGGCCTTGTACGCACTGAATCTCACGTGAAGATAAGCTGGGGTTTGGGAGGAACTGTAGAGGAGGTGCAAGGGGATGGAGAAGATGCTGGTTCAGATGTAGATTGGACGAAATCTGTGGTTGTTTATGGGATTATCGGCACATTAGACGTCTTCTCTGGTACGTGTTTTTATACTACGTCTATGTCTCCCCGAGCTTATTAGATAGTTTCCGTCTAGCATCGTACCTGCTGGTCGTCTCCTCCAGGACAAAAGTTGGACATCGTGAGTGCTCTCTTTATTGGGCCTCCGTTCAAGGCTGATAGATGTAATATTACTAGTATTCAACGAGGACCACGCAGTTTATGGAGTCAAGGGCATCACTGCGATCCCGCTGCTAGAGGAACGTGCAAGGATCGCGATAAACACGCTGTCTTCACGGAACACATCCGGTCACCGCCCCTCCCTTATCCCCACAGAAGCCGAGGATCCGTTTGGGGTGACAGCTGATACATCGATCACCCCTTTAACTGAGGAAGAACGCCAGGAAGTGACGCCTCATGTCAAATTTGCTAGCCAAGACAAGATCCAAACACTATCAGACAGTCACCAGTCGAATAACACGGAACAAGTTGACGAAGATAACTGTTCTGCGAGCTCTTCCTCAGGACGTTCAACGCCTAACTCTGATGCCACACTCAACTCTCAGATTGAAAAGACTCTTACTAGTCGACTTTCTTTCTGGACTAGATTGTCCAGAAGGACGTCACAGGATGATACCCCAATTGCTTCAACCATACCCAAAGAGGGTTCAGAGGCCACGAGCGTCGACAGTAATGAAGTCACCTCCCTGAATTCTATTATCGAAGAAGGCAAAGCCGAACCTGCAGAAGTACTCAGTACTATAGTAGAACAAGCCGCTTCGCAGCCAACTACTCAAGAAGAACGACATTCGGAGCTGGAAGACAAGATTGTTAAGGAATGTGTCCGAGAGTTCTCCAAGGGTGGGATGTATTTTGCCTACAATTTTGGTCTGTTGATCTCCGCTCAACAGATGTGGATGAGCTAATGTAAGTGATTCGCAGATATCACTAGGTCTTTGCAGCAGAAGCGAGACCTGATCTTGAAATCTAAGCGGCAAAACGTCTTACTCGCTGAATTGGACGTGTTGAAAGATGACGGGAGACTGAGCCTAGACCGGGACAGAATCGACACCTTGGCTGAGCCTTTTCCTACACTCCCACTATGGCGTCGTGTAGAACGTCAATTCTGGTGGAACGAGTGGTTGTCTAAGCAATTTGTAGACGCTGGGGTGGGTTTTCCTTCTCCGGTCGCTTGTCATGCACAACAAAAGTAACATTTTCAACTAGCTTCATAGTTACATCTTGCCCGTTATGCAGGGTTATTTCCAGATCGCAACCTTCGATATTCCGCGCGAGCCGGTGCAAGGAGAAAGCGGCGATCATGTCACCGCTGATTATATCATCATATCTAGAAGATCGAGAGATCGTGCTGGGCTTAGATATCAACGGCGGGGAGTTGGTGAAGAAGGTCATGTGGCAAATTTCGTCGAAACAGAAACCATAATGCGAGTTGAAGTCAGTTCTTTTGTTAAAATGAAGCTCCTCTCCTAACCAGGTTGTCAGCGGGAGGGAATCAAAAACGTCTTCAGCTACGTTCAGATTCGTGGATCTAGTAGGTTTTCTCTTTCTTGTTTGACGAAACCCTGCCAAATGTTGCGCTCAGTCCCACTCTATTGGTCACAATCTGGGTATAGCTTGAAACCTGCACCACAACTTTCGCCTGAGAGAACCCACGACCAAAACGTGACCGCCATCCGCCGTCATTTCCAGAAAGGTATTTCTAGATACGGTCCACATGTGAGTGGGCATCAGCCTCCTTGTTATTCTGACTGACATCATGCAGACTATCGTGAATCTCGCAGAACAGCATGGCAAGGAAGGGGCCATTACCCATGCTTACGGCGACTATGTCAGAGAACTGGGTTCCCCGGATATACAGTTAGTCAGTCAGTCAGGGTTTGAAATTACTTTATTTGACAAAATGCATAAAGGTACTGTGAATATGATTTTCACGCTGAGACGAAAGGAATGAAGTATGTTTCCGTCTCACTCCTGCAGTTACGGATACTGATTTAGTCGTGAGCAGATACGAGAATATTTCGAAGTTGGTCAGTAAATTGGAACGGACCTTCGAAAGCCAAGGGTGATTCCGATTCGAGTCGTTTCCCTGCAACGTATTTGATTTTTATCTTAGGTACCTTTGGACGTCTAACGATAACCTGATGTCGGAGCAAAAAGGAGTTTACCGCGTTAACTGTATTGACTGCTTGGATCGAACAAATGTTGTTCAGGTCCGTTCTACATTTCAATCTTAGATCGAGTCCACTGATAGATCTTCTAGTCTGCATTTGCGCGATATGCACTCAATCGACATTTGAGCGCAGTAGCGCTTTTAAATCCCGAAGAGCCACGAACAGAGAGCGATCTCATCCTGAATGATGTGTGGGCAAACAACGGGGACGCCATTAGCCGAGCATAGTATGTCGTATCAATCTTACGTACAAGTCAATTATGAAAGTTTTTCTAGCGCAGGGACTTCCGCTCTGAAGGTACGTACTCAATGACTTGTTTTGCCCTGGTTTCTAATAATTTATCCAGGGTGACTTTACACGGTATTTTATCTGTTTTATTCTTCTTGTCTTTATGCCTATGGTTCTATCAGCACAGGAAAGCGTGACCTTGGAGGGATGTTAAATGATGGCATGAATTCTTTGGCAAGGTATGTGTCAACGTTAATAAATCGAATTTCTGGTTCGCGTAGCATGAATTGACCGATTTGAAGGATGTACACGTCAACCTTCAGCGATTGGTTTTGCCAGGCCGTGATTGATTATATGCTTGGTTACCGAACGATTTCTGTGTTCTCCGAATTTCTTCTTAAACTACAATCTACTGATCCCCGGGATCTGATTCGATTATCCCGGATTCGTGCGGAAGCTATAGCAACGTCCGTATCTCGTGTCCTCGCTGAGGGTGAACGGCTGTTATCTGGATGGACCATTTTCTCACCGGTGGACCTGAACACGAGGGTGGGAGACAAATTCGAGGAGAAGATCCTTTTATTGGTGCGTGAAAGTGTCTCACCTATATTGAGAGTCTCGCAGTTAGTCAAACTGTTTCGTACAGACGGTGACAGGCCTGTACATTATTGTGAGGATGATGTCAGTCCGAGCAGGTTACATGTGAGACTCACCATTTGCAGAGTTATGATTATACCCTAGAGAAAGTCAAATTGTATACCCGCGTCCTGCTTGGCGATATTGTCCAAATGACAAAGGGTATACACTCTTTCGCTACCTAGTTTCTAAACTGTACCTCATGACTAATATTTTCACAGGCGCATATATCCTGTCTCCGTTGGAAGAAGCTAGTCGGGACCCGGAGCAGAACGCAGGCTTCACTATATCGTGGCTCTCGTCCAAACAGCTCACCCGCGTAACGAGCTACTCCGTACGAAACAGTCTAGACGCTGTGCCTCCTTCCTCTCATGGCCAAACCGAGCCTCCCCAAACTAGGAGCAAGACGTCTGCCATCACCGCGAGCAATAGATTGTCGAACCTCATGGTGGCAAATACGCCTGTGCCGGGAAGCGAGACCACTTTTGCGGCGTTCAAGGTGTTGCCGATAGACCGCGCTCGGAGTCGTCGACAGACAGGCAGTTTTATCGAACCTGCAGATGAGTATACGGGAGCGAAGAATTGTAAAGAGGCCGTAGACATGATGGTTGACTCAATTGTGAGTGCCTGCAAAGACGCTGGCTCGGGTCACCACAAAGGTTTTGTAGTCAATGGAGACGTCGTTAGGTGAGTTCAGATGGTGTATGCGAAAAGAGGATACTGATAATAAAAATGTTTTGGACCAGTTTGGCGGATGCGAGACGGAACACGAGCGTGTATGCGAAGATGGAGTATGGTGTCAAGAGATTGCTTTGGCTTGGTGGTTAATGCCTTTGCTAGGATTGTTGATTAAACATGTGTAGCACAGGACATTGTAAGATACAGATCCACATGCGGCGATTGCTGGGAATGTTGTCCTAATTATTGAATGAGAAACAGGTATATATGCAAATGAATGAACAACTAGGATCCAATATAGTTAAAACCAGTCCATGTCGTGAATAAAAATCGTATAAAACAAAGTTAATATCCAGGCCGTCCATGACGAAAAATAAAAAACAGCAGCACAAACGCATATACCTGGAAAAGAACGACAGACAAAAGACAAAGAAGAGGGGGGAGCATGATGTGCAAATCACCGTGGGCCACTAATACCCAGGCCAGCAATATCAATGAATCTAGTCACCCTCTTCATCGCCCGAACACTGTTCCTAAAGTTGTCCGTGTTCACGTTCAATTCCAATAACATATCGTCCACCAAATCCTTTCCTCCACGAATGGCAGCATCCTCCTCCATTTGCATGTGCAGCTCGCACAGCATGCGTCCATCTACCTCCCAATATTCTTCGAGATTCTCTGTGCATCGAGGGTAGTCACATACAAGGTGATCCGGATGGTATTTGTCACCAGAGTGAGATACAGCACAGGGTCCTTCGATGGGTTGCCCGCAAGTTGGTGCGGCACAGAGAGAGCCATCCGCCTCGTGGTAGTGATACGCGCAGAAAGGCTTACCATCGAAGACATAAAATGTTCTATCCGGAAAGGGTTTCTGTTCGATCCGGGGAGATATTAGTGCAGGCGGATGGACAAAGCGAGAGGGTACGTACATAACAAGTGTGGCAATTAAAGCAGTCCCGATGGTACTTCCCCTTAAGTTGACCATCTGAAGAGGAAACAGCCTGTTTCTCTATCGGTTGATTACAACGTCGACACTAAACATTCCAACCAAACTTGTAGCTCAGCGAGAATGAATAATCACAGGGGCGCCAAGCCTTACCTTGGGTAAATACATATTTTTCCAACACTGATCGCAAAGTACACCACCCCCGTCCATTGGGATCCACTTTCCATCCCGGACACTTTGACTGCAACCCGCGCACGATTTGTACTTGCTCGATATATTTGATGAGGAACTAGCAGTCGTAGCACTCCTGGCTGCCTTCTTCCCTTCATGCGAATCATGTCGAGATTTCCCCATGGTAGGACTTGTACGCGCTCTTGTGGGGAGCTTGGGCCTGTTTGCGCTATCTCTCAGTACGTTATGACCGTCGGGGGCAGAAGCTAAATATGGGTGATTAGGTTGAGCGTGGTCGGAAGCGCTAACGCTATCTGTAGGCGACGGCGGCAAATCCTCGAATAAAGTCTCCATCGCTCTGTCAAGCGCACCAGTCGACTTGGAAGTGGTCCGTGGCGTATACTCGGAAATGGATGTCGCAATAGAAAGACTCTTTGCTGGCACCCTTGGTGAATATACAGATATAGAAGACGTTTTTGATCTGGGCGATAATGATGGAAACTCAATATGACTTGTTCGATCGTCTACAGATTTTCTGTGCGAATCGTTGATTTCGTGGTCTTCTCCGTCATCCGCGGAACTAGCATAGGCAAGCCCTCCATAATCGGATTCCGTCATCGGGGATATCGGTCGTTCATCGTAGTCGTCATTAGATCTAACGGTAACGTTAGCCCAGATATTTTTGCTTTGGTACTGTCCAAAGAAAGGCGGGATTACTGACCGAGAAAGATCTTTAAAAGCAACCGAGGGAGATCGATCCAAGTCTTCAGCAAAAGGCAGAGGTGTTGAAATAGACCGTTCTGAAAACGGAGAACGTCCAGGACTTGTCGGAGAAGGCGTCCTAGATGATGCAATGGCTGGATTACGTGGAGTCGTGTATCCGTCAAACACACTGCCTCCGGTCGGTAATGCGGGTGAATAACCAGCCGAATCTGGTGAGGTTTGTGAGAAAGGGGATAGGGACGAATGTGAGGATGAATATCCAGATGGAGATAATGGAGGTGTATTCGTAGCTGAAATTGTGACATCAAGAATTGCTAACGAGTTGAGAAAAGGTCATTAGAACATACCGTTGATAGCCAGACCAATATCAAGTAATTCAGGTGCGTTGGGTCTTCGTCTGTCCGAAACGGTAAGAAAGGCGGCACGAGCAGCTGCCTGAAATCCTCTTCTTCCTACACCAGCCATACCTGCTTCACCACCAATTTTTGTATCAGGTTCTTCTTGGCGGTAGGATTGTTGACGTTGCCGGGAAGGTAGAGGTTGTTCATATGGGATGGGAGTTTGCACATGAGGGGGTCTGAACGGAGGAACAGATGGTTCATTATTTTGAGAATGCGATAAACGATTATCATCAGAGCGGTTAGAAAGGATGGAATTATTAGATGGCGAGGATTGGATGGTCGGTAGGAACTGAGAGTTATCTGGAGTTCTGACACGGAGATTGTTATCAAAAGAAGGACGGCCATTGCTGCTCGTAGTTGCAGTCGAGATATGTCGAGAGCGAGATGAGTCAGTTGAAGGTTGGTTCTGAGAAGCAGCGGAGGAGGTTCTATTTCGAAAAACGTCTATAGATGGACGGGAACCTCCACTATTGCTACTACTCGTAACTGAAGGAGCGCGATTGCGGGATTGACTGACAGATAACGTGGAAGCATGGACAGGAAATGGGACAGGGGGGAAATGTTGAGAAGGAGCGGGGCTTTTAGTCCGGGATGAAGGAGCGGAAGATAGATAGGAATCGCGAGAGTCCTTACGAGGAGGACGATTTACAACGTTGAGTGGACTTGGTGCTCTGGCAGGACGTGCCGGTGGTGGTGGTGGTGATGGTGTTGGTGGCGTGGCTAGAGTATTGGCCTTCTTGGAACCGAAAGACAAAGCTCTAGAACGACGCGAAGCCTTCGACTCGCGCGGGGGCGTGGAAGGAGGTTTAGGAGAGCCGGAGCGCTGCAATGACACCAAGGTTTGCAAGCGCTGAGGCAGGAAACTCGACAGCGATGACGAAGCAGATACGCTAGGTACTGGAGCACTTGCGCAGCTATGGGCTTCAAGCTCGCTGATGGGTACGAGTTGGTTACAGTTGGAGCATTTGACCGACGGGAGGAATTGTGAGATTCTGCCGGAATCTGCTGCAGACTGAGGTGGGAGGAGGGACACCATGCCCCGAACGATGAATGAGTGACTACCGTCGAGGGAGCAGCAAGAAGAAGTAGACTATAAAATTAGTAAAGTACGGTGTTGTCGAAGCTCATGGTAGCAAGGACGCTTGATTGTCGACCAAGGCACGCTGATTGGTGGAACTCGTTTCTTTCTTCCTCAATGTCTTCTACGGTGACCAGCACATACATGGCCATACTTTTGCTATTTCTTACGCTGAACACTCCCCGCTATCGGACTAAACAGCTGAGATTACAAATACCCAAGATAATGAATGAGAGGATTGAGTCGTTTGTCCGCATGATCCATCTTCTTTCAAGACGCTCCACTGATAGCCAAAAATCCATCAAAGGCCATTCCTTGTGATCCGACATCCAAATGATGCTCACCCATTGTGGCTAACCTGTCTTCCCCGCCGCGTGTCTGATCCCTAGCCCCCATCTTTTAACCGCGAGCTCTGAGTCGCTACCCTGTGCAACAACAATTCCACTCAACTCGCAAGTCTGCCACCACATTGAGCCTGCATCTATCACCTAATGTGAAACACATCCCCGCGCCCATGATGACACCCGGAACGAATCTGGACAGTATTCGGTCATATCACGAAGTTTGATCACTGCGTATTATTTCAATTTATTAACGTTTACGATGCGACAGAAGAGTTGTATCCTTATCTGGGAAGACGCCTTACATGCATGCCCCGGATATATGCCACTCAGCCGCTGACCCCACTCAAACGGAGTCATTTCCATGGCGATTCAGACACCCGCCGTGTTATAGAGTCGCACTCAGTCGCTGGATCCTCTATATCAGAAACATACACGACCCATCCGGTGCAGCAGATAGATGACTTGAACCTGACGCGATTCATATGTTCTTCATCGATCATCATCCAGTCCATCGAGCTTGCGTGGTCATCGGAACGATAATCAAATGCAAGGACAGATCTTCCAAGATACGTCTCGTCGCCTCCTGAGTTGCCTCTCGGCTTAGCAGCAGACCGCCGGGTCTTCTGGACCCGTCTTAACATCCTGTTCTGTTTATTTCCACACACATCACTTGTTTCCATGTCTACAATCAACCATTGTGTATGGATGCCTCACCAAGAAATAGCGCCTCGATTGCAATATTATGCCATAGTGTTGCTTGTACGTTCTATTTCGGGTTTGAGCTGGAATGTTCCTGGCGAGAAACTAATATTATGTCACTCTGGGGTCAGTAAATAAGATGCGCTAATGTGCTCGTAACAATATGCAGACGCACAGCTAATCGAGTAAAAAAACAAAGGACAGTGACGTTCTGCCTCACCACCAGAGAAAATAGCGGTATGAAAAATAAAAAAGAAGAGATTGTCCGACAAGGTTCCTATACATAATAACATGTAGTCACAACAGTGGATCTCCCAAGAAAACCAACTAGTCGACCAGAGAGGTAGAGCAAAGCACGATGTCCGTGGTGAACGATAAGAAGAATACGATAGTCCGAAATGTACACAGAACTGACACCCATCATACTATGTACGGTAGAGCAGATAACAACAAACGACCAATTACTCTGTTCTGGTCGTCGGGCCAGAATACGGAAACTGACTTGCAGACTGCTGTTGCTGCTGTGCCGCTTGAGTTGCAGCCGTGGTATTATTCATGTCTCGTATTCGCTGTTGGTGTTGCTGGAATGCTGCAACTCCTCCAGCCTGATCTGTTCCAGAAAATCTGGAAAAGAACGTGTCCCATTGTCCTGCACCCATTACAGTCGTTAACAAATCAAAAAAATAACAACAGGTTACTTACCCCAATCGAACATTCCTCCAGGAATACCTTCCAATAATCCCATATCCGCCATAGCGAACTGCTCCAGTGTATTCGATGCTTGTGGTACGTCTAGTACGTTCATCACTTGGACATTCCCTGGCGCTGAGGTCATTCTGTTATTCATGACTGGATTGACGTTCAGGTCGGCTTCTGCACCTCCGCTCAGCGGTACAATGTTAACTGCCGATGGCCCATTACTAGAGGATGGTGCAGGTGCATGCGCCACGTTTTGTGGAACTCCCTGTCTCGAAGCTGTAGAAAGATTGGACAAAGCGCCGATGGAAAAGTAAGGGTAAAGAAGGGAGGACTTGTCATTGAGGGGTGGTACAGATGGCACTGACGGCGCTGCCTCACCTTCCGATCCGTTGTTGTCGTTGATGAACAACCCCTCAGGCAATTGCTCGTAATCAATATCACCCTGAGCAACAAAAACGCCTCCACCTGGCCGAGAGGCATCCTTCTTATAGATCAAGCCACCTACAGGTGGTTTGGCTTTGACTCCACTTGTAGGGTTCAGCGCAGGAGGCTCAATCGTCGGCAGTGGTCCTAGTGTAGCTTCATACAAAAGTGCGATGATTTCGGCCGTCTAAAGAAGCGCTAGTTGTTAAACTAGAGTACTCCTTTCGCCATCGAGAATGTAGACTCACCTTGCGTCGGGCCGACATATGATCAGGCGAAATAGAAGCTTCCCATCGTCTCACACAATCACGCAGTTTCTTCAGCTTTGCCTGAGCATCCGTGTCGCGCCGCCGGGCCCAAGTGTGGTACTACGAGCGTATGTCCATCAAATTGATCTCGTAGAGAAGATGGAACATACCTGGACAAGAGCACACGAAGTCGCTGAGTATGCAACCAACAACCAAACATCATACATGTTCTCGTGCTTGTCTAGCCAGTCGATGGCGTCGCCACTTAAGACATTCAAAGCTGACCACTTTTCGATCGTCAAGGAGAACTTTAGATGACTCGGGCACGTGTACGATATTCGCATGAAAACCCGCCAAAAGATCATATTGACACAGGAATAAAGCAGAAATAACAGACCTGCAGCAAGATATAATCAAAAACCAAGACCGATTGAATACAAATTATGCTTACCGGCATTTCGAGATGTATCCAGTCCACGGAACTTGAGGATATCTGGTAGATTGGCCCTCCAGGCTTCTAGGTCCGACAGAAGAGTGGCGAGTTCTTCATCGTTCGTGAGTGCAAGACCAGCAGGACTAGGAAAATGCATGAAAATCAGCTTCGCCTCGACTTCGGACTATATTTCACTCGCGTATAAATGGTCTTCAGCACCCTCCCAAGGAGAACACTAAGCCGTACAAGTTCATCCATATAGGGATCATTTGGGTCGCCAGAAGATGGAAGTCGAGCGTCACAGTCCTGGACATCTATCATGTACGGATGCCCATAGATGAGACTTATCCTATCAACAGCAGACAAGGTCAAGGTGAGAAGCTTTCATGTAAATGGACGACATAAACGCATTACCATCTGTCAGCAATGACACAGGCTCCCCAAAGCCGCCTTCTTAACTCGATATTCTGCTTCACAGATTCCGCCCGATGGAGACCAAGATCTTGCGCCTGGACATCAAATTAACACCTGATCTACTTGAGGGCCGATAAAGCCGAACGCACCATACGAATAGCCGTTCCTGCCCGAACCCAAAGACCCGATAGAGCATTGGGTACGAATTGTGAATGCGAATCCGCCACCATGCACAGTATCAATAGAGACTGTACATTCACAATGGAAGCTGTTGACATTACGTCTTCAGCCTTGATTACATTATTCGCAGCATATCGTATTGTGTCGAAAATCGTCTGTGGAACTTCTCGCCTTGCAGCGGCGACCAAACAACACGAATATAACAGAATCGGCGATGGCGATGGACTCGCAAGGAATTCCGCTTGAGTGATCACAGGAAAAATGGGAGCGATCTCGGTGAAGTAGACGTTCAGGAGCTTCTCGACCATATCACGTTCGACACGCATGTCCATTGGCTTTGGTAGAGCTAGCTGCATTTCGCCCATAGACGGTTCGTGAACATGTATTAGCCCGTCACCATTCTTGCTGACCTCCCATGTATGATTATACCGAGAATCATAAGACTCGTAAGTACGGGGAGTGATCAAGGCTTGTGAGTGTATCAAATGGGCGGCAGAAGTAGGGCCTGAGTCCGGTGAAAATGTAAAGAGACAGGCAATAGAAGAATAAGTCGGCTGCTTACCATAAACCCGGACCTCTCCTTTTTGTGACTCTGTTCTCGGGGAAGCAGTACGTCTACCGTCATCATCTTTGTGAGCGGACGCTTCGTCATCCACTTTCTTCTTTTTGAATCTTGTTTCCGCGATCGGTAGGAAGAACGTGCATTCAAATCCATATTGTTTACAATGCTGGCAGACAGGTGGTTCGGTGTCTGGTAAAATATCACATCTGGGGCAATTAGTGTAAGCCACGACGCAGTCCACATTGAGGAAGACGAAATTCGAAGACGAGAAATACGAGCCTGATTTTTCTGCTACGACAGCTGTCACAAGCGCGTTGTGTTTTGGTCCGTTTCTTGCTGTCAGAACCAGACGCTGCGTTTTGGCTACTCGAACGACCGGGTTCATTGGAGGAATCTGTAAAATTCCTGAGGTTAGACCTGGCAAAAATTGTGTACGTAGCAATAAAATGGACGCCCTTTTTCTTTTGCTCGATGCAGATGACGAGTTCTGTGCAAGGACCGGAGACGGAGAAGCATGTGTCTGCTCATGACCACCAGGGGGGCGCGGAGGCCCATACATCATTATCGGTTGGGGATACTGGGGATATTGCGGATATGAATGGGCGGGGTAGCTATAATTTGGATAGGCATATTGGTGCTGGGAGGATGCATGAGGATCTGTGGGACTTGTCGATGATCCTTGACCTCCAGGGTTCGGAGACGGCTGGGGGAATGGTGAGTGGGAGGTAGGGAAGGAGGAGCCATTCATGGGGTAACCGCCAGTATTCATGCTGTAAGGGGGTGGAAGGCCTGGGACTGGTTGACGATGAGCAGTGAAGAGTGGGGTCGGCTGACGGTGATTGTTATCCGGTCGTGTTATATTGGATTCTGTGGCTAGGAAAGCGAAGAACGTTAGGAATAGCGCCGACATCAGAGGAAGGCGCGAGAACATACTGTCATGACCAGGAGGATTGGGAGGAGGATTGGAGTCCTGATTTGACTGACGACGCGACCGTCGTTGCTTCTTCGTAGGACGCTCTCCTGAAAGGGACGAAGACGATGGATCGGGGGACTTGTCAGCCATGGGAAGCCGGCAAATCAATCGGCTTGGGATTACACTGTCAATCCCGAGTATTTTTCGAGCAAAGAATCAAACTTACGTGCTTAAAATAGGCCAATAAAAACCAATGTACTTCTGAACAATCACGACACAATCAGCACCGTGTTTTGTCCTGCAAAGAACACCCCAACACTGAGGGTGCGGCAACGCCCCTTTTGAACTCCGTTTGAATTTTAGACTCCAGCGACCGTACCGCCACAGTGTGACTTGCAACGATGCATCATCTAAACGCTGCATCATGATCTCGATCTACAACTATTTTCAATAACTCGAGTTTTACACAAACTAAATATTCCAGTTGGTCAATTGACCTCAGAGCGCTCCGTTTGATCCGTGGAAATACATCCTCCCAGTTCTGATGAAGATTACACGGTCACGGTCTGCTGTCATTAACACAGATTGACCGGAATACGGTCCGATCCATTCGGGGCCTTTATTAACGAAAGTTACCTCATATCAGCCTTCATCCACGTTGGTGTGGAGCGATTCAGGCACCCCCAGAGACGTTGACAACAGTACTGCAATTAACATATACGAAATACCGCGATTACTACACTCATCCTTATTGCTTTTCTTCCTTGTACTACTTCTCCATACCAGGATTGATCGCTCTTTTATCTTCTGTTGCAATACCGGCGGGGTCAAGCCACGAGTATCCAACGGGCCGACACAGGACATAAGCCAGATTGCGTTTCCAGCTTCCATGAGAAAATGGATTAGGGGGAGCGGGACCGGAGACAAGCGCCTTGTGCGCTTGATTACGAATCTGTTGGGGTGACATGAGACGTCCAGGAAGCATATAACGTGATAATATCACATACCTGTTCGATTGTTGTCGCATTCAAAACAAGGAGCTATATAAACGCCGCCCCGTGAATTGACGCCTACGATGGCAATATTACAAACCACTCACGCGTAGATGATATACCAACAGAGCAGTCACAGGCCATACGATGACAACAGATAAGGCGAACGCTATGGCACTACCGACGCCACGACTTAAAGCGCGTTGGAAGTTGACATGTTCTTTGATCGTGATCAGGTATAAGTGGAATGCGGAGGTGACAATTATTAGGATCAATGTCAGAACCTGAAACTTCTTATTAGACTGATGCGCCAAAAAAAGAAATCAACCTTACAGCGGAGAAAAGGAACACAAAAAAGGCTGTATAGTTTCGCCGGCCAACGCAGTTATTGACCCATTGACAATGGTGATCGCACCCATCCACACAGTTATCACACTAGAATAATGTTTTAGCAGAAGCAATTACATGTCGTGGTTGAGGGACTCGCCATCTTACAATGACTTGAACGAGGTGGACGGTAGGTCTTGCAAGTGAAGCAATACTTGACACGAACACTGTTTCCAAAACATTGTCAGCCTTGTTCATAGGTCGTTTCTGGTTACTTACACGCCTGCTCTCACTTTGAGGTCCCTTGGAAGTGGGGTTCTTACGGTTCCATCGGAGGGAGAATGATTGGGGTAAGGAGGCTCCGTATCAAGATCTCGAGGCAATATCCCCGGGTCACTGAATGCCTATTTACACCAGTTCAAGATGATAAATAAACAAGCACCCCAAAAAGATAGGACTTACGGTCGTCATCATGGATGATATGGTCAACAGAGCCATATAAGCCCCAACAGCTGCAACAGCGGGACTTTCGTTCTTCCACCACCACACGCAGGTTGTTCCGAAATAAACACCGGTTATTCCAAACGCCACGATAAGCGATGCTATGAAAGCCCAAGGGGAATCTCCTCCTGTAAGCAGACGGCCGCCACAGAAGAACCGGTTCCGAGAACGATTAAGAGAATAATTGTGAACGGGACGACCTTTGCTGTCAGTTATCGGTACCTGGGAAACATCGGCAGAATTAGGCGGAGGTGTAGGGATGAATGAATAGTGCTGGTCTTGGTCGCGTGCAAATACAGGAGCTGATAGTGTCTTATGACCATGAAATGGCTGGGGAGAAACACGACCCTGATCTGTGGGTTTCAATTCGAAAATCATCCTTTCGTCCGTCATTGGTGATTCATCTTGGGGGTAGGAATCTAAGGTATTAATACGGCCAAGAGACTGCATCGACTTCATTGCAGAATCCACGCTGAAACGTTTCCTGAACATTTTATCAAGACTATTTCGCATCCGGGATGGGGTGGAAGGCATGTTCCCAGTTGGAGAAGCATTTTGATGTGAAAACGAGGGACGCGTCGGAGTAGTAGTTTGTGAGGGAACCGTCGGCCTTCTAACAGGGCCCCCTATTGGGAGCAAAGGCTCTCGACTTTGCCTTTGCCGTGTCGAAAACTTCGTCGAGGTTGATAGCTGTCTCCCAAGGTTCTCGTCCTCTGCGTCGGAGTCGGGCGAATGTTCAGGCACAATATGCAACGACTCCGATATCTCCTGCGTAGATGAGACCGAAACAACTGAAGGCGGTCGTGCGTTCGGCCGTGAGGGATGAAAGAACGCCGCAGAAGGCTGTATCCCCGCTGCATGCGTTGAGCCAGAAGACGTAAGTGGATCAACTACATTGATCCCAGAGCGTTGGGTACGGCTGTGTTTAGAGACCACGGATTCGGAGCGGTTATGGGGGCGAGCTGGAACCTTTCCAAACGTCTGGGGGTGGATTGGGGATGGAGGCAGTTGGAAGCGAGAAACAACGGAAGGGGAAGTTGAAGGAGCAAATGGCAATTGAGTAGGTTTTGCATGTACAGTAGAATGAGAGCTGGAGAATGGTAAAGATTGTGGATTCGCCATCGAGGGAGCCAACGAGTTATAAACAGTCAAAGATTATAGATGGATAATACTGCGAGTTGAACTTCTGATACCGTGTACTGCTCTAGGGATCCAAGGCACTCTGAAGACAAGAGCGGGGCGCAAACAACGGGCATATATGAATAGTGAAAATGCCAATAGTTAAGGCCTCAGAGATGCTGATTGCTTTGTTTGGCCAGCCGGCACCGAGACCGGCTGTCGGTTATCAATACACCAAAATAATGCTCGCAAAATGGGATCCTTCACTGCTCATCACTGCCGACTGGCCGTCCAATACAATTATAACAGACATGCTGTATCTGCAGTGCGCAAACAAGCATATTTATTTGAGCATGAAAGGCTTAGTGGTCACTTGGAGATCTCCGGGCCAATCCCACAGTGCGCAGAGGCTGACATATTAAAAGGCAAAGTCAGGGAACTGGAACTTCACACAGCTACGGCCGTGTGTTTTTGAACGTGTACTCCTCCTGGTTTTCATTGCAACGTATGTGGTTTCCACATCACGAGGCTATGTAGTAACCAAAACAACAGGACTGAATCTAGACTGACCGTCCAGACCTTTGGATGGCCTTATACATACATTCGGAATAATTGCATGTCAAACGCCCCAGTGTGACTTCCGTCTGGGAAAATCTGATTTTGGACATTTCATTATAATGGCTTGGACCTCTGAGAGTAGATCACCCGCCAGTCTTTTGTTCGTTGATGGCTATGGGGATGACACGCATATATCATCAGTAGAGATTACGATAACGTCAGAAAGATAAAGTACTTGCCAAATGGACCATGAAACCTGAATCAGTACTTATGTGGATAAAGCCTTAGCCCGCCCTGACGATGAATCAGCCCCTGCAAACCTCATTTTGGATTCAAACCAGAAGCCAGACAAGATCATATCACCGGAAAGAGCCCTGCGCGAGCCACTAGTCATGAGAAACAGTAGTTGAAACGTGGAACTTCGTGTGTGAAAAGCATGAGTAAGACTACAAAAGTCTGCTGCTTTACATGAGCAGGCCTCAAGTACTAACAATGTGCCCGGTTTTGATTTTCACTGTCCAAGGTGACATAAAGGACGACGATAACGGCTACCTCATGTAGGAGGGCGAGCGTGTTTTGCACTGTTTCTCGCCGAGTCGCGACTAGTGGCAGTTTAGATAAACGTATATCATACCTTGGAAGACACAGAGTGGCTTCTCGTGCTAGAGAGGACGAGGACAATATTCAATGCAGCAAGAATTTTTCGCCTTAACAACAGGCTAACTCGAAGTCGAAATCCATAAAGTTGGACGGAACATGAGTAACAAAACAGGCAGTCTAGACCGTCTTAATTCAACCACCTCCCCGCTCTGCGTCTTGTTCAACTCACAAGCCCTCAGTCGAACCAAATGTCTGGAATCTGCAGAACGCGCCTCGCTGAGGAACGCAAACAGTGGCGAAAGGACCATCCATTTGTAAACTCTGCTCAATCTCACCACCCGCTTCCGACATTGATACGCTGGATAACAGGGATTCTACGCCAAACCAACCAAGTCTGGAGATGGATCGATGAACCTCATGGAATGGGAAGTCGGTATTCCCGGAAAACAGAACGTACTGCCTACTCGTTCTACTATGTGCACCATTGAAAAGGCCCTAATTCAGTATGCTGTCAGACACCTTGGGAAGGAGGGATTTACAAGCTTTCCATGATCTTCCCAGAAGGTAGGCTCTCGTCCTGCCTGCGCCAAACCTAATCCCCGACGTGCTTACACGCGCCTTGTGCCACAAAGATTATCCTTCGAAGCCGCCAAAATGTGAGTCGTTTTTCAATGCGAAGCGTCAAGACCCTTGGTCATATTTTGATTGTACAGGCAAGTTCACCCCAGCGCTGTTTCACCCGAATGTATACCCTTCGGGGACAGTGTGTCTTTCTATCTTAGATGAAGAGAAAGCTTGGAAGCCTGCGATCACCATCAAACAAGTGCGTTTTGCAGTAATTGCCTTATCGAACACTTACTGATGGAGGAATAAGATTTTGCTTGGTATCCAAGAGTTGCTTAACGACCCTAATGTGAATGACCCAGCTCAAAGTGACGCTTACACCATGTTCAAGTACGTATTTGCCGTATCTCGCTTACTTGGCTAATATGGTTTTTTATATATAGGAACGATAAGGTCGCCTACGAGTAGGTCATTGCTCTAATTTGCGTGTTTTCATGCTCACACCAATGCCTTTGTAGACGAAAAATACGACAGCAGGCACGAGACAACATACCAAAGTAGACTTTTCTTGTTATAGGGTTGTTCGATTGTTCGTTCTACCGATGTTACGCTATCTTTGTACTAGCATAATGCGTTATCGAACTACACCATGATTTTGTCGATCGCTTTTTTGATCGTCTCGAGTTGGCTCTGCAACTCTCTGTGCTCGCTGGTAGTTACACTGGCTGCGATTACCGGCCTTGAGACATTGCATGCACGACCCAATGCGGCCTTTGATTCGACGAAAATGTATGGGACGTTCTACGAGCGAGAGATAAATGGAGGGCCCAAGTACACGAGAATAGAAAAACATACTTTCTCTTCGCAAACGAGCGGCAGATGGAGGAGGATCTCCAAAGGCTCAGTGTCTGCCGTAAGAATGATCACCTCAGCGATACCACGATTCAGAGTTTTCGTTGCTAAGAAAGGCTGAATAAGAAATACGGACGAAGCGGAAAGTAAACCATACCTTCATTTGCACCCTTCTTGAGCTGTTTATACTGACCAGCCTGAGCAACGAGTTCAAGGATCTGTGCAAGAACTTTGAGTCGTAGCTTAATTAGTAGTCCAAGGGCGTATGTACCTGGTTGTTGAGTTCTGAGTTAGCAAGGGGCCAAGCTTTTGCGCGGGAAGAAGGGTCCGACATATTGATACGACCTCACGTAGTTTGATGATCCTTGGTCGAAAGAAAAAACGAGCGCTTTGCAGAAAACGGAAGGAAAAAATATACGAGCCCATTCCCACAATCGCAACGGCTTCTGTGGTCACGTCACGCATCACCTTCCGATAAACACCTGCCAAGGCTGTTGGACTTATATAGCCCGAGTTGTCATACTCTTTCTCTCTCTTTTCTATAGCCACAATGGAACCACCAATCGTCAGCGTCCACACACCGACCTCTTCGTTTGCAGTTGTACACTCAAGTTTGTAGTTCATCCTACCTTGTGAACGTTGCACCTGGAGCTGACGACTGCCGAACCAGTTACTCAGGATTCTCTGCTAGATCTGTATGACAAACTTAGCAGAAAGGCACGCACTGATTATCATGGCGAGCGTGTTGCTGCAGGCTGGCTTAAGTACCAGTGGAACGACTCCTTTTGGCAGTTAGATGATGGTTTGCATTCATCTCTCTCCTTGCCTCCTAATTCGAAACCTAACTCCGATCCCAAACAGAAGCAGATTATACGATATTTGTATGGCGTCAGAAATCATCTCAGCCTGATTCGCCCCCATCCCCAACCCTCCACCTCCGGAATCCGTCTGCACCCCTTCCGACCCCACCAGCTTACCGTAATCCATCCTTCTACCTCTTCCTCGAACACCCGCACCTCTCCCAACTCGATGTCGAGCATGGGGATCGTACGCATAGCTTGCGCAGCTCAAAGACAGGCAAAACCAATAAATCTCGTAAATCCAAAGGGGGAAACCCTGCAGACAATGTCCCGGCCTTCCGCAAAGAGTTCGACAGGTTTCACAATGAAAATGGCGTGAGGACTATCAAAGGAAGTATAGGCCCCGTGAACGATGTTCGCATGCTGCTTAAAAGTGGGTACCGACATGTATACATGTCCCGCAAGTTTGCCGTCCGTAATGGGTTTATTCCCAAAGATGCCGCGTTGGGCCATTATGGATATGGTGGACTAGTCAAGTACGTACATCGACTTTCCTCTCACCCACATTTGCGTATTGACAAGGCCCAAGTATTGGTACTTGGCCAATACGGTTACAGGTATTAACTCCTGAAGGTGAACGGGCAGAATCTACTATCACAACAACACATACTGTTTATCTAGCTGAAGAGAGCCATTTTGATGTTGTTCTAGGAAGGTCATTCATGGAAAAGCGAAAGGTGTGTTTTTCATAGTCTTACAATATAGTACATGATTCTACTGAAAGTTGTGGTTCACTAGATCAAAACCGATCCGACTGACCCAACCGATGTTCATTCTCTGGATTCAAAAGAAAAGATCGACTGTGAAGTTGTGGTCCTCAAAGATGGAAGGGGACAAGTGGTGACTGTAACTTAGTGCAACCTTGACGAATTACTTACCTTAAATTTGTTGTAATCTTATTATGACTTCATGATGATTTTGGCTTTTCGAGATATGTAAGGTTGTATTAGTTGACAGTGCAAAGGGTAGAAGAACCGGTATCTAAAAGTCAGTCATTTGCCTATCTTAATCCGTTGAGACCGTTGAAGCTAACAATACATAACTTCAGTGAAACGACACAGGAAGCACAAAAATTGAACATACCCTCCTACGCTTCTTCAGCCTGAAGCAACAACACTTTATCAGCAACAGTGGATGTGAAGATAAGGGTCTATTAACGCACTTATGCTTCTTCATCTTCCTCCTACGCTTCCTCTTTGTACTATCCATATAGGCATTAAAATCATCCATCAATGCTTCATGTTCGACTTCTCTCTCTCCATCAACGTCCAATCCAAGCTGCTTCAACGTATGTTCCCAGCTGACGGTTGCGCCTAGCCTATTGACAACCAGAGCTCTAGCTAAAAGCCGTGCCGTGTCAGCATCTGCCTCTGGTGAAGCCTCCGGAATATCTTCAAAGCTTCCTACGCCTGTCGGAACAGGAGGAGCATGGTTCTGTGGCGGTGCAGTAAAATTTATAGCAGGAGGAGTCTCAAAAAGAGTAGAAGTCGGCTGGGAGAGAAGTAGGAGCGGCCTGTGAATAGAGAAAAAATTGTGCAGGTTGAGGTCGTGTGGTGTTATCGGGGCATGTTCGATGGGCTGTTGCGCGGACGCCGGTTTCCGCGATGACGCATTACAGGTTTCTTGAGTGCCACGCGCAGAAGCCTCTTCAACTCCTCCAGCGGAGGACGAAGGGGAAGGTTTCACCGCATCGTCGCCGTTTGCAGGTTCCGCCTTGGTCTTCCCGGTGCCAGCTACGACTTTCGAATTGTGCGGCTTGGCTGAATTGAAGTACCTTCCCCCACCCGCTTTAGATGAAAAAAACGAATATGCCCGTCGATGACAGGTCGCGGGTGCGTATCTGTTGGTGCTGCCCACCAGACGAGCGAACATGATTGTGCTGGTCGGAACCCGGGTCTGCCTCTGAACTTGAAATCGATGAGCTCGGCCAAAAATATCAGGATGTCACGCGTCACATTATCGTCACTACAAGCGTACAGCCACCGGCGTGACAGAAGGCTCATCGCACTGGATTCTATTACTGGTGAGCGGCAAACTGAGAGATTGAAGAAATCAAGTAATTCATTTCTCGCTCATGTTTTATACAATGGACTTGGAACTGTAGTCATGTGGAATGCTAGAATCATTACTATCTTGTGCCCGCGTATACATTAGTGGCGCTCCGTCGAGGCTCACTGTGTCATCGAAACTTCTTGTAAAATAACACCGTTCGTTATGACAATGAAGCAGCCACAGAACCATTCCCTAATCATCAAAAGTTCGGGGTATATCATCCCTAAATCGGGCTGCAAACTACAACAAGTGCCAGTTCTGGCCGACCTCAGGCTGGAGATACAGATAGAACCCAGGACACTGGCAGGCATTGATTAGGGGAAGGTTACCCGGAACAAGATCGCATAAAAGTCGACTGTGAATGGAAGCCCTAGATCGGGAGAGATTGATAGCAGGCCAGGTATTGGGTCTTTGAAAAAAGAAATGGTCGAGAACTTGAATGGCAGCCATCAATAAAGATTCATGGTGGTAGTGATCCTGGTAAATCGGATGAAGACTGAACTGCAAGTCAGAAAAAGGCTCTCAAAGCGTTCAATAGTAACGGAACAAGTTCGGATTTGGAATGGAAATACTGGTGTTACATTCGGTCAGCTGAGAACCTGGAAATCTTCTTTTCTTTGCTATTCCCCGACAATTCCCGCGCTCCCCGCGCTCCTGTAGACTCCCGCACTTCATCCGACATCAGAACCGAACGCGAAGTTCTCTGGATACCGGACCGGTCTGGGGGAGGTGGAAATGACGGAGAGCTTATAACAAATGCGTCTGGGTTCAAAGCAGATGCGATAGACGATGCTGGGTTGGAAGAAAATGGTGGGGGAAAGGACGGCGAGTCTACTATCATTGATAACTGAGGTGCAGAATCAGCCGCAGATGAGGCGCGTCCTTGAGCTCGTGAAGATGCATTAGGTATCGCAATACGCTGTCCATGTGAAGGGGCTCGAACAGGCATCCGTTCCATGACTGTATCAGAAACGGGCGATTTCCGCGGGACACTAGGGACCCCTGGATGGAGCATATCCTCACTGATAGAAGACGACTCGGGCCCTGCTTTTGCAATGCCATCTTCAACGTGTGAAGCTACGACTAGGATTTGATCAGATTGAGGGATGATCTTGGAAGCTGAAGATCTGATCGTTTGAGAGTGGGGCGTCGTCGGAGTCAAATAAGTCGAGCCTGAGGCCTCCTTTCGGGCGAGCTTGAACTTGGAGGACTTGGGATGACGCTTGCTCTCCACCCTTGAGGTGGTATGATTCTCGCTGGCAGGCTGGACCTGTGAAGGTATCTGATCGGAACTAGACGAAGTTGCTGCCGTTGGTCCAACGTTCACAGCAACTCCTTGTTGGAGTAAGGCCAATATCGCCTTCATCTCTTCCTCCTCGTTATCGCTCTCGTCATTTCCAACAAGATTACCTCCTTCGACTTTTCCGGTGTGAATGGCACGCTGGATTACGTGCGATTGGGAGACCGGAAGGATAGAACCTTCAAGAGTGGTTGAAGCACTGCTAAGACGATCGGCTTTGAAGCGCGATTTCACAGGCTTTGGCCGCTCGCCAGCAAGACTTGCTTCTAAAGGCACCTCCTGAATAAATTACAATCCTTAGGTCACAATACTGGAAAGACTGAAAACGACATGCCGGTTGATCCCAAGGATCTTCGTTTGGGTCATGACTATGAGATGTCAACGCAGCAGCAGCCCGAGCCCCGATTTTGTTTCGCTGTTCGTAATACTGGAGGGCGATTTCACGCTGATGTTGAGCGATGTCCAAATCAAATTCTTCTGGTAACGGTTCAAGACCATCGTCATCGCCATCAGTAGAATCGTCGGTATCTTCATTAACATCATGGGGAAGTGTTCCGATCTCATCACTGCTTGCGGAAGGCGAGCGTGGAACGGATTCATCATCAGAATCTCCTTCTGGAGGGATCACGTTAGTGGATTGTATGGACTGAGGAAAACGTTCAACGACGGTCGTCTTCATGGGCCTAGAAAAGGACATGCCAGGATGCATTGCTGCAGACAATCGAGCCGGAGTGACATCACCCCAGTCGAAATCGGCCTCTGAACCGATAGGCTTTAACCTTTCCTTCGGTTCTCCACCACCTTCCGCAGGTAGAGCGAACGCTACACTCTTTCGCGGCTTCAGACCCTTTCGTTCTTTTTCCGCTGCTGTATCTTGAGTTAGCTGTTCACTATTCTGAACCTCCTCTTTCTCCCGCATTTCTGCCATATTGCGGATAAGAGCCCGCCCCATCTTCTTCTGCAGATCTCGCGCAGCTCTGAGGCCGCCCAGATCTCGTTTCGCGGCCTCTCGTCGTTTCCTCAACGCATTCTGTCGTTCTTCATCTTCCCTATGCTCATCCTTCTCCTGCTCAACTCGTTCTTCTTCTTCCAAGATATCGAGTATGCGATCCCTTTCGGCACGGCGCCTTTGTAATTGAGCAGACGAAAGAGCCCACAATGGCAGAGAGTTCGACTGGTCTTTTATAAGAGGGGCCCCAGATGTAGTTGCACCAAAATCAGCGTCTAAGGGCAGAGGTTCGCTAATCTCTATTATGGGCAGATTTTCTTCGTTAAGAATCTTGAGATAATGCCTAAGAATATGCTTCAGAGACATGGCTATACTCATACCTCACCCTTTTCGTTCTGGATCACTGCTTCTCCATTCGCATTGCCATCTTCATCACCTAAGATTTGACCCAATCGTTTAGAGATATTTCTGATCTGTTCTGACGTTAGTTTAGAACTGGCGTTTGATGTTCCTGGAGAGGGTGTTCCCAACGGGTTCTTCAGAGCTGCTAGGGATATATCAAAAATGAATCAGTAAAAATATTGAGAAATAACCTTGATGACCGCTAGAGTTCATATTGTTACGATTGACGCTCCTGGGAAAATGACATACATAGAAAGATGGCGGCGCGACGAACTTCGTGCCAATTCCTCAAAACAGTTTTTTTTCGACACGAGGCTGCGATACCCTCGTCCCTCGACTTTTTGCTCTCGGCCTTGTAACGATAATGGTTGCCATTCAACCAGAACCTAGCACTTCCACTGCACGCCGTAAAACCAGGAGATCACTTTCAAAAAAGAAAAAGAATCCAGCGGCCGGCGATCTCACCCAAGCTCACGAGTATGATCAACAAATGGATGACCAGGAGGAAGAGAACACTTCCAATCTCCAGATTTCAACAGCAGCAGAAACCAACGACGAAGACGAAGAAATCATGATCGATACCGACCCCACTTCCTTACCATCCGAAACAGCGGCGCCATCGTTCCCCCCACTACCCGCCAGTGCCCTCCAAAGTTCTCTCAAGTCAGAGATGAGGCGGATCGCGATCCCTCCACATAGACTGTCACCCCTCAAAAAAGACTGGATCAACATTTTCGGGCCCTTGACAGAGATCCTGGGATTACAAGTGCGCATGAACGTTCCGCGAAAAAGCGTTGAAATACGAGTGGGTATTCATCGCAAACCCGTTTATTCATCCGGCATCCTAATCATGTGTATAGACTTCTAAACACACCAAAGAAATCGGGGCATTGCAAAAGGGTGCTGACTTTGTCAAGGCATATTCCCTCGGATTCGATGTCAATGTAAGATATGGTCTGCGGAGCTTTATTTGAATTATCTAAAGTCGTTCTAGGATGCAATTGCACTTCTACGACTGGACGACCTGTATCTTGACTCGTTCGAAATCAAAGATGTAAAAACACTACAAGGAGATCACCTTGCCCGCGCAATCGGTAAGCGACTTTTTTATTGGTAATGCTACTGTAACTAAGACTCGCCAAACACAGGTCGTATAGCCGGTCAAGACGGGAAGACTAAATTTACCATTGAGAACACAAGTCGTACGCGTATCGTATTGGCTGACACGTAAGTCTCGGACAAGTACACCAACTTTCGCCTGTTAATATTTTGACGCAGAAAAATCCATATCATGGGTTCCTTCCAAAATATCAAAGTCGCCCGTGACGCTATCGTATCTCTTATCTTAGGGTCGCCTCCAGGGAAGGTGTATGCTGGCTTACGTACAGTTAGTAGCCGCATGCGACAGCGAGCGTTGTAGTTTCATGGATATCTTCAAAAATAGTATGAATTGTTATCATTCCGTTAGGTGTGCGCTACATGAACAAAGAGTGAGAGAACAGTAACTAAGCTGTGAGATATAAAACAAAATAGAAAGCAAGCTAAATATATCGCCCAAATATCTGTGCGTCCGTCATAGTCTGGGTAGCCTTCATTAATTCGCACTTGTTGTAGACATGTCTGCAAAAGATTTAATCCAAGTTGTCCAAGCTGAATGAAGAAAGTGCCAACTTTATCTTAGTCATTCATGGGTGGATTTTCTCCGCTTCCCACCATGACCTTAACGCCAACGCTAGGAACGCCATCGACTACTACATAGATCCATCCTGGGCCTGGAGGATAAATGTTCCCATTTGGTGGACCTGTGATTGTTAGCTCACTATCCGATGAAGCAGAGGCGTGTAAGTAGACAAGGCGAGAATTGGCATGCACGGCATGCGTCACGAAACCGAGATCCATGAGAGAAACTAACAGGTGTTAAATCCTCATAGGCTATTCCAAGCAACTAGGGAAATTCTGCGCACCTTTGACACTCTTATTAAGAAGTGACACCGTCGGGCCCAAGGTAATCTTGATTTTCTCCCCGAACCCGATTTTCTTCGGAAAACCTTCCATGACAGACGGACGATCCTTCTGTATATACGGTGGGGCCAGCCACTCGACGCGATACTCTGTTCCAAATTTCACCTCACTTCGGTCCAAGTTGGGGTTGCTCCCCGCTATCATCACCTCGCCGTGGGGAGTCAAAGTCGCAACAGAGTGATACATACGAGGTATTTCACTTGTCGGCATGCTTTCGGTTGAGAACCGTTTCCCAGGTGGCGCGTAAGGATCGTAAATGGCAGGAGAAAGAACAGGATTGTCGGCATTAGAAGCACCCACTTGCTGAAGAACATTCCCATATCCAGATACACCAGTTCCCGCACCGTTTACAATTACAACTTCGCCTGTTGGCAAAAGCACAGCATCTGGCATAATGCGAGCTTGCGGCATCTGTTCAACCTCCCAGCCCTTCGCAATGCCTTCTTCAGTAAGGATCATCCGAGAACATTGAGCAGAAGCAGGTTCCTGGGAGGAAATCTCCCAACTAGCTTTAGTGTCATCTATGTCGGAGCCACCACAAAGAAGAATTTCCGGAGTGTATTTGGTATCTGGCGAGAGTGGAAGGAGTAATGCAGTACCAGTCATCGGATAAGTCACGCGCACACCGTTGGGGATCTGCGGCAGTCGGCGCTCAGTGTTTGACTTCCAATCGTATATCATGGCATCGTTGTTTGCTGCCATGAAAACGGTCCCGTCTGGAAGGGAAAATGCGATGGGGAATAAATTGGAATTGAGAGTATCAACGAGGAAAGGAGAATGGACAGGCACTCCATCGAACTTGGGCGGAAAATACTCGATGGTAGGATTGTTGACTGTACTGTTGTTGATCCAGCCACCTTTTTTCGATCCTCCGATAATCATAGCACTACCATCTGCAATCCGAAGTACCGTGTTGTACCAGCGAGGACTAGCCATACGAAGATGCGATGGGTCTTCGTACATGTCACAATCTTCAACGGAATCTGGATCACAAGGTTCGAAAATCCGAACAGCTTGCAACCCGTTGAGGTCGCCAAAATCGGCAGCGGAAGTATGGTCTTCGACGACTGGGTTTCCACCGACATTAATCATCGTGCCATTGCTTATGAAGGTACCGCCAGCACAGAAAGAGTTTGATTTCATGGAAAGAGGTTTGACCGAGTGAGTGTTGAGATTATACAGAGCTCCCCAAGCAGGGTGACCATTGACCGTAAGAGGATTATGTTCGACTTTGTCGACTATAATAGCGTGTGAATCTGAGATAATAGCAAGCTGCATAGCGTGGACACCAGTAGAGCCTTTCTGAACAAGGGTCCAGCCTGATTCAGAACGTGCTTCAGGATACGAGTGCCCATCTTCAATACTCCGCTGAGCTGTGCCGCTTGTGACAACGAGTGCATCTATATCAACTAGAAACCCTCTAGACTCCGCCCTCTTGCGTCCAGTGTGAAGAATTTTGAGAGTATGCTTCCCATATTTCAAGTCGAACTTCCAGAAAAGACGTTGTTGTTTCCAAGAAACCTGATTCCAGGTATCGACGGTCTGGGTAAACTTTCCGTCGATGTAGACATCAGCGATACCATGCCTGTTGTCCTTGTTTCCAAACCATTCAATCCCAGTGCCAGAGAAACAGAACGTGACAGAAGACTTGTTCTCCGAACTTGAGCGCAAGGTTTTCTGGATGTATGCGGAAGAGAAGGAGTCTGTCCATTTTCCTGAGTAGTGGATCAGAGGCGAAGCTGAATCGTAGCTTTTTGCGCCTGGGGGAACGTAGAAAGGAGTAAAGGACGATGGCACTCGTGTACCTTGCGTAGTATGTCCGTTCCAAGCGTATTCAGCAGCCACAGCCGCAGATGTTAGAAAAGCCAGCAGCCTTAAGACCGTAGCAACAGAAGGCATCGACATGAAGAAATCAAACCGGTTCAAAGGAGCGTGGTAGAAGAAAAAAGAGCTCAAGCTCAAATGCCAGAATTATCAGGTTGAAGATTGAACGTCACACGATCACCGCAGCTTCTCCGTCACGGTTCCAGGAGTCTAGATTATGCAAAATATATAAAAACATTTACTGTAAAAGTTAGACGTTAAACTCCTGTCAGATCTACGTTAAGGTTCCAGGTGTTATGCAAGCCTACAGTATCGTCAGCCCCATTCACAGGCGTAATAGTTCCCAAAGAAAGGTCTTGGTTTTCGCCAGCTACCTTTCGATCTATTTGTACATCACCTTCCACTAAATCCCCATGCTTATTCGTTTTCATCTTCATAGTGTCAGATCTGCTGCGCTCCAGATGATCCAGATATTCCGAGTCTACTCCACCGGTAACATATTCACCGGTGAACACAGAGCAGTCGAACATAGTTATGGATTGATTGAATTGCCGGACAGAGCTTATTAAATCTGGAAGCGTCTGGAAAATCACAAGGTCAGCACCGATTTCTTTTGAGATGGCCTGCATTGTTCTTCCATGAGCCACAAGTTCCGAACGAGATGGCATATCAATTCCATACACGTTCGAGTATCTCAAAGGGTTTCAGTCAATTAGGCATGCTCTGCAAACTATTATCACCAACCGTATTGGAGGCGCACAACTAGCCAGAATGATTTTTTTAGCGCCGACATCCCTGGCCATTTGTATTATCTCTTTCGACGTCGTTCCTCGTACAATCGAATCTATCGTATAATGGTCAGCTACGAACCTGCCAAAAAATGGGTCAACGTTCACCGTCTACAATGAGAATATTCTTCCCAGAAAATTCCAGCGCCATAGCGTTCAACTTTCGTCGCACATTCTTACGTCTGATTATCTGGTAGTTAGTATTGAGAGATATTTTGCGGTAAATAAAACCCACCTCATTTGCTGTCCAGGCATGATAAAGGTTCGACCCACGTATCTGTTCTTGATAAATCCTTCTCGGTAGGGAAGGCAAAGCTTCTGAGCTAAGTTCAAGGCTGCCACCCTAGAAGTATCTGGGACCTAAGGATGCCGTAGATTTGACGAAGTGTTTGAGAAAATGCAAAATGTGCTCACAGGAATAACGACATCAACAGACAAGTCGTGTTCCGAGAGGACACGTTTGACTTCATCTGCTAAGGCATCCCCCATAGCCATTCTACTCCTGTAAACACTTATTCCATCCAAAACAGAATCAGGTCGAGCGAAGTAGACGTATTCGAAGATATCTGGAGCAAATGTAGCAGGTTTAGACACCTGTCGACGTGAGACAGATGTACGAGTGACGATGATAGCTTCACCTAACGCGAGCGCGTCAGTCGGACGACCAGATGAAGCGGGAAAGAAAATACCAGGTCTCACGTCTTCCCAATCAGTGAAGCCACTTGCGTCTGCCACGACGCTTTCGCTAGCGAACAGATAGTCCCTGCCAGAATTGGTGGAGTTTTTTCGAATACCCATCCCCACGGGACGGATGCCGTTAGGATCTCTGAAGGCAATGATGCCAAAACCAGCCAACATAGCTACACAGGCATAAGCGCCTTTGCATTGCTCCATCAGGCCGCCGATGGCAGAGAATATATCGTCCTCGTTTATCCTGAATTTTCCTGTTTGTTGGAGGTTGTTCGCAAAAACATTGAGAAGCAACTCGGAATCAGAAGATGTATTGATGTGGCGGTGGGCTGTCGCGTCCAAATACTGCATTAACGAGTGGCTGTTGATGAGATTACCATTCTATCAGTTCATTTTAGCCATTAACCTGTGACAAACATGATAGATTCAACATACGTGCGCAAATACAATCCCGTAGGGGGAGTTGACATAAAATGGCTGGGCTTCCGCATGATGAGAGCTGCCAGCAGTGGGATAACGGACTAACGAAATCCAGTCAATTTTCGAGTTGATAAAGGGAGATACAGAACCTACCATGACCGATTCCCATGCTTCCAGTTAATCTTGCAAGAGAATTTGTGTCAAAGACATCGCGAACCATTCCATTGGCTTTGCACTGATAGAAGCGGCCCTTGGGTCCACAAGTAATAATACCGCATGCATCTTGACCTCTATGTTGTAACAAAGATAATCCTTCGCAGATTTCGGATGCAGCGTCTAGAGACGCATCATGGAGGAGCAAACCGAGGATACCACACATCGAGTCGATATCGGACCAAGATAAGTAGATATCCGGCTGTTATAGTGGGCTCCACGACGTACTGTAAAGGGAAAGAGTTGTTCGCTTGTGTTCTAGCGAAAATAAATTTTGTCGGAGCTACTGTGAATCTTACCTGCGCCACGCGGCCCGGGACGCGTTTGGTTCCCTTCCGAAGGTTGAGGCTATGGCAGTGGTTCTGGTGAACTCCCAGTAGTAGCCATCTCATCGCGATGGTGAAAAAGCGAAAAGTTTCTATTAGTGCCCGAAACAAATTACAAGGTCTCCCTTCCGGTGTTCTCCTACAGGTTGGTCGGTCCAGGTCGTGAACGGGTGCATGATAATCATTACAGCTTCATATTCAGATCTTTTGCAGCCTCGCTCCTTTGGACCTTCTTCACGTTGCTCGGACCTCAAAAGATCTCCGAAATGTGCTCATGAGTCGTCTCTCGCGGTTTGTCTGGGAAAGTGCCTTGGCGAATGTGGTTGGCCTGCCCCCGTGTCCTCCTGATCTGACGGAGCCTCAGTATGCTGATTTGACATTTGACCCCCATTGCGATGTAGGCCTGCGCACCGTTATATCAAATTCTACTAATCACATAATATCAGTTATGTCTTCTTCCATGTGTGACAGACGTCTATTGGTTGTGTCGCCTAAGATGCTGTATGGACTGCCTAACGAAAAAGTACGCGGAATTGTGTTTATAACAATTCATTTGACCCAGTGTCTTCTAGTTTTAGAAGTTATGTCGTGAGCGGTTTCGATTCGGAACCATACCCCTACGAGTGTTACGTTCCTTACATCACCACTGTTAGAGGTCAACCCCTCTTGCATGATACTATATTCGTCTTTATGTTCATGCTTGTTCAGGCAGACTTTTTCGACCTTCTGACATCGAAGAGTTTAACAGCAAAAGATTATCTCCATGGCAGGACCCTGACGCTCAAACGCGATTTCTGGAGGAAAAAAAAGCCAACATAACAATGAGAATCAAGGTCAGTATTGCTTAATACACCCGTACGGTAGATCCGACACCTCTTAAACCAGCATACCGACGAATACAAGCAATGGCAAGATTCTTTGACTCAGAGTTACTCTGTTGCGGTTGTCGATGCTCGGAACAAGCGAAAGAAATCGTCAGTTCACTTGTACTTTTCTTTCCGTTCTTCACTGAATACCGTCAATCTCAAGAATTATAGAAAAACTCGAAGACCTTGGTTGGGCAGACGAAATTGCGTCTATGGATGAAGTCACTAAACAAATCTTTACAAATCTTCCAGAAGTCAACAGACAAAGGGATCTCAGTGATAGAAGTGCGTCATTCAATGCATTCACACATTTGTTGAGATAGCTTCATCAACCTCTCAGTTTGGAAGAAGATCAAGGATGACATCATAGCTTTCTTGCAGACTGTCAGAACCAAGCGTAACGCCTCTAAATCAACAGCCCAGCTATCAGAACGTGTTGCACTCATAGGGAATTTACGAGATACCTTTATCAGCACTCGCTGTGTCGACGAACCTCAACCTTGTCTTGCAGATTTCTGTTGCATGGAAGACATTCAATCAAGTCTCGTTATGCCTCCCGGAACCGAGTTTACTGAACAGAGTATGAACGAACTTTCTCAATTGTTCCCAGAACTAGCGGAATCCTGGAGACAGCGCACATCAAATAAACTCGTTCAAATGATGCCTTCTATCGACAATGTTTCGTCACCCGACTCACTTGATCGTCTGGAACTCGCTACCACGTTCTTCACTTGCACTCGGAAATGTCGCGATCCAATCGGATACCCTAGAGTGCTAGTTCATCAATGTGCAACTCGTCTACAAGAAGACGTTGCAGAACCAAATGATATGAACACGGACTTTTATCAAAATTTGGTCACAACACTCAATCAACAGCCTTGGAACTTTCAAGAGGATCGGATCGCATTCAACGACCGTGCGTCAGCTGCCGCATATGTAATCGTCCAAGCCGCAGGATTGGATCCTGACGGCACCACGTCTCGAACGATGAATGACTTGGATTTTTGGCTCGTCTGCTCACTGTGCTCTACTCTTGAGGGTCAGCTTGTCATGTCCTGGGATGCGGCAGTAATTTTTGTTTCTTTTCTATCAATATGCCTGTCTTCATGCGTAGTCTCAGGTAGCTCACAGCATCAATATCCACGAGGGAACGATGGAGGTAACAGACTGGTCAATACTCAACTCCGCATTCCCAATCACAAGTGCAGACATTCTCGACATGGTATCATTCTTCACGCCAGACTACTGCTGTTATCGATGCAGGCTTCATCTGTCTTTCGAAGCTATTCCGACCCATATGAGGGACAAGTACGTTTTCTCGAATTTCTCACCGCTCTGATTGGCCGGTTCAATTTTGCGATGCAGACACAGGTTGGCATACGACGACTTTCATGGTCCTTATGATGACTGCTATCGACACTTGGACGCTTCGCCTCCCAAGCCTATCAGGATTCAGGTGCCGAACGTCTTGTAATAATGCATCTGTCTCTGTCTCTGTCTCTGTCTCTGCCTTGTCTCTTTTTCTTGATCTGTCGACACAAACGAGCTCGAAGAATCTTTCTCCGTTAACACAATACCTGTCATAACCGTAGTGATTACTCAAAGTACTCTGGAAATAAGATTGATGTCATGCATAGAAAGAACTTAATGCTAAAGTGGACTGGTTGTCAACAAAACATCCCGGGCAGTGGTGAGGTCGTTGAATGAAATGCAAGCAGAGAAGCAGCTGATTTTTTATAACGAGAATCGCTCCTAGCCAAAGGTCAATTAAATGACAGCAATAGACGACAACCACTTACCCTGAGATATCTCCCTTTCAACTGCAGTGCCGGTACAACCAGGAGGAACAGCCCGACGACAATTCTGCACAAAAATCATCAGTAAAAGAACCAGCACAGAAAAATAAGTAGGTGAACAATATCACTTACGCAGCTTCTACGCCAAACGGCTGCAATGCGCCATACTTCTGTGCCCATGGGATTTGGAAATAGGCCACAGAAAAACCTCCCAACGTCCTGGATAAATTAATGAGAGCGCTGATTTCGCCCTATGTGCATGTAAGTGTTCGATTGACAAACAGATCTGAAAAACTCCAGTTGCATACCTGGGATTTGGGGAAACAGTTATTGCAGTACGCGTCTTGAAAATTAGTATATTAGAAACAGATTAGACTCGAAATTGCAATGGATCCTTTACAAATCGCGACAGTGTTGATCATGATTGCAACTTCAGCAATACCCCATCCCATAATGAACGCACCAACACTCAGACCGTTTTGGAACGAAGCGCCAAGAAGTACAAAGCCACAAATGTACAAGGGAACCGCGATATAACAAGTCCTGGAATACAAAGCCAAGGATTCCTTAGTATCTGTCGCCCGATGATCGAGGATCAAAACATACCAAAGCCGGCTTTCTGGTTCAAACACGCCGTTGTTTCTTCTGATACTGATCGTCATGATTGCGTCGTTAACGTAGCGACCGATGACTTCTCCGATTAACACTGCGACCTAATCATTGTTAGCCGACACTCAAATCATAAATAGAGGTGAAACATACAATTGGAGTCCCATATGCACCAGCTATTGCATATTCACTGAATCCATAGCCAAGCGGTTTTGGAATCGCCAAGAATACGGCGTTTGTAACCTGGGGAGAAGATGAGCGGCAAATCTTATTAAGCAGAGTTCTGAGATCTGACATTGATCCCTATTCCAAAGCCAAATAAGGCACCCTGTAGTATTTTTTAATGTTATTCCTGCAGAGTAGAACACGCAACACACTTCGAAGATGAGCACGCTTAGCAGATGAGGCCTCCATACAATACCGGCAACGGAGAAGATTGCTTGAAACCAGGAAGGACGATATTTGGCCATCTTTAACCCTGTCAATCCAATGACAGTCTCGACACGGTACCGCCGGCCCTGCGTTGGACGCGGAGGAATGGGTTTTAAAGTGCGGTCATACATTCTAAAAACAAGTTAACTAGGAATTTCTGGAGTGCTCGAGAGTGCACTTACGTTTCCTCCCCGAAAAACATGATTAGTAGAACTACCACCAGGCCATACAAGGAGCCCGTTCCGTATGACCATCTCCAACTACAAGAAAAGGTTAATACCTTACCGGTAAGACAAAGTATATACTCACTTAGCTCTCGCTACAAGGAACCCGAATGCGAATGGCGATAAAAAAGGCGAGATAATAAAGCCCATCGTCCAAATATTGAGCTGATCACTATTTAGTGGGTGAAAATCATGGATCCAACAATATCTCACCTTTCGGGCTTGGAGGTGAAATGGATACATATCTGTGACCACGTACAATCCCTGCGGTCCGAAATGAGTGCACCATTGCTAGATAGAATTGCGAAGGTCGTCTGCACTTACTGTTACTTGAGGGCATGTTCTATTTTAGAAAAAATCAGATTAGTGAATTTTGTGGTTAATACAATGCAGTTCCCACCCAAAAAATGCGGTTAAACACCGCATCGCTACAAAAGTAGAGTCACACTTTTTCAAAGCAGAGATGTTCAAATGCATACCTGTAAAGGTTGACAAATTTGGACTGAATGTGCAACCTATAAGGAATCCCAGCGCTAGGAGCTAGATACCATCAGCAACGAATTTTATCATGGGTTTATCTGAGTCAGGGTCGTGTTGCTTAGCTTACTTGAGACCAGAATAAAACAGGTAGCCGCCCGAAGCGCCTCATGAGCATCACTGCGAATATGCCACCCCATCCGAGCAAGAAAATGCTCCAACTGAGTAATTGTCAGCCAACTCGAATATCAGCGATAAGATGAGAGTAAACAGACTTTGAAGTCGAGTTATTAATGACACCAGGAGTGGTGTGATATTGTTTTGCCAGGGCGAATATACTCGCAATACCTGGATCCAGAGATAGGTACGAAGCTTGAGAAGACCGAGATTAACAAACCGATTCCAGAATCAAAATCCGGGACAATAGCGGCGAGGGTGATAATGAGAAGCTGGATACTCTTGCGTATCGCAGTCCACTAGGGTGTCGTCAGAAAATGAACGGCTAGACATGATCAACGTAATACGTTTTGAGGGTCTTCTGGGTCATCTGTCGGTTGTGGCCATAAGACCTTTGTCCCGTCACTCGTCAATTTGAGTCTGGAAGCAATTTCCTCCCCGAACTCGATCTTGGCCTCTCTGTGATTGCGACAATTAGCCTTGAGAGGGTATAGTCAAGGCAACATACTGAGGGTCGACGACTAATCGACCGGCTCTGTTCTCGTGGTATGAGTATAGGTCGAACTCTGCGACTTCATACATCTGCCTGACATCTTTGCCCTCGATAGACGGTGATTTGGTATCGATATGAGACGACATGAGGGAAAGATGTCGAGAAATGGCACGTCACGTTCTCCAGGATTGTTACTAGTAGACGCCTTATGTAGTTCTTCCGAGCCAGAGTTCGATATCATGACAACGAGTAAGTCACGGACAAGTAAGGTTTCCATCAGGTCGTAACTGATATACTGGCAGACCTCCAATTCGGATCAAATGGCATGCAGACCGTTTACTATTCGTCATTTCCACTCTCGGTAGGGTGAAGTTCAGCCGCCGCGCAGCACTGGCAGCCATCTGATGTTTCCCAAAAACTTCTAGTTTTTGGAGTATGTATTTGGAACTGTGTGATCAATAAACAAAAAAACAGATTGGACCAAATGCCTGCCAGTGTGTTGAGATCAAATCATAGTACTAGCTACTAGCCCGGTAACCGAACTAGTATGTAGCGTCGGAAAAAGATGTGAACCACCGAGTCTCGACCATCGAATCTCCGTAGGCTTCATCTACATCCGTTATCGCTGGATCACAAAATCACAGAATACAGGATCCATCATTTCCCACCCAGTAGTCTGCTTTCACGTGTGGGGGTCGAACCGTGTCGCAGATATTCGGCTGCACGTATTCACGAACAAAACGCGTCTCGATAATTGACGCGTTCAGATGACATGCGGGGTGATATTGAGACTTGCATCAAGTGAATCTGTCGAAACGGGTCCGTCTCGGCTGTGATGCTTTGCGCGCAGGATCATGGCAAGGTATATTCAGCATACCGGTGCTGTGCATACTTTCCATGCCACAGGCCCGGGGTGCGATGGATCTTGTTATTTACTTTGTCCTGTGTCCCGTTTAAGGTGTAATAGAGAAACCTCGACAATGTCCAGTTGGCGTCTTCATCAATAGCCCGAAACAATAGTTTCTCATTCACGGATTTTCGAGCCGTTAAATTTTCACTTTTTCAGAGTTGAGGGGTTGGCATCGCCAACGGAAGGACCAGCAGGTGCTAAATTTCCTTTACCAACATGCGTGCGCATTTCAAGTGTGCTTTCAACCCATGTGTCTGATGGGTGCTAGTGTGAGGCGATGAGATCCCAGGTAGAATGCATATGTAGATTTATGCAGTGGGGAGTAGCTCAAAGTGATGGAGGGCCTCGGAGAGGTAGTATTGCCCAAGGGAAAACTTCTAGGGCTGTCAACGTTTCAACGGGAGTAGATGGTATCTTGGACCTGTTATACATTGAAAACGACGTGCCCTATTGACAGACTCGGCGAGCGGTACAAAATTTATTTCCTTACAAGGCGATAGATTTGGGTTATATTTCTACGCAGTCCTGACCGCACATTACACTTTACATCGAGAACGATATTGAAAGTGTGTAACGCGGCTTGATGGGCGCACGTTAAAGCAGACCTTATATGAATGTAGCCCTATCAACTATCAACAAGACACGAATTTATAGGTCTGCCTACGGGAGACTAACCTTCTAGTGGAATTGAGAGATTGCGTTGCCTCCCCGTATATAAAACACAACATACTACATTTTATCACTGGAATGTTTAGTACGCCACGTACTTCAGATACCCATATGCTCTTGTGTTGATAGCGATGATAGGAGGCAAGTCGCTTGCCTGGAGACAAAATGCATGCGCTGATAGATCTGGTGTGAGAAAAAGTAACCGCCCGCTAGCCGGTTGAAGACTACCTATCTCAAGAGACTTCAGGCCGACATAGAGGAGTCCCTGACGTAGGGAATTTGAGGAATCTGCTTTATTATTGCTCAATACTTGAAGTGATGAGTACTGGGTCGGGGCTGGCCGGGTCAATTAAGTCGGAGACTAAAATGAAAGACGCGACGAGGATTTCTTGACTTGAGCTGGCAGTACCGGTTGACAACGTATACTCTCCAGTCGCAACCTGCAATGTTATCTTCTCGTGGGGTCACTCGTATTCCTCGTTCTGCCAAAAAGGCCTTTTCTTCGGCCAAGAGGACGAACGCATTTTTCTCTTCTGCTGCTGTCCTTTCCAGAACGACTCTTCCTTCTTCCGCACACCAGACAAATGCTCGGCTGGTTCGTGCATCCCCACAGCCGGCTGGTATGTTTATGTAGAATTGCATTACTGTTCTTCGTACTTATTTACTCCGTGTGTCCACCAATTTGTTTTTTCAGCACGTTCATACGCGACCGAAGCCCCGGCAACAATCGGACAGGTTAAAACTGTCATTGGTGCCGTCGTCGACGTTCAGTTTGACACCGACGTTCTTCCTCCAATCTTGAACGCTCTCGAAGTTCAGGATTTCCACGGCGGTCGTCTTGTTCTCGAAGTCGCTGCTCATTTGGGTGAAAATTCTGTCCGAACCATTGCTATGGACGGTACAGAAGGTCTCGTCCGTGGTCAGAAGGTGATTGACACTGGTGCCCCCATCAAGATCCCCGTAGGCAAGGGAACCCTTGGCAGAATTATGAATGTCATTGGAGAACCCATTGACGAGCGTGGTCCCATTCAAGGAGTCAAGCTGTGTCCCATTCACGCTGACCCCCCTCCTTTCGTTGATCAATCGACTACCGCAGAGGTCCTCGAGACTGGTATCAAAGTCGTTGACCTTCTCGCTCCATACGCTCGTGGTGGAAAGATTGGTCTCTTCGGCGGTGCTGGTGTCGGGAAGACGGTCTTGATCCAAGAGCTCATCAACAACGTTGCGAAGGCACATGGTGGTTTCTCTATTTTCTGTGGTAAGAGAACTGATTAGTACTTGGTCATCTGTTTTAATATGTGTTATCTCAGGCGTTGGTGAACGAACTCGTGAGGGCAATGATCTTTACCATGAGATGATTGAGACTGGCGTCATAAACCTCGAGGGTGAATCCAAGGTGGCCCTTGTCTTTGGTCAAATGAACGAGCCCCCCGGTGCCCGTGCCCGTGTTGCTTTGACTGGGTTAACCATTGCTGAGTACTTCCGTGATGAGGAAGGCCAAGATGTGCTGCTGTTCATCGACAACATCTTCCGATTCACCCAGGCAGGCTCTGAGGTGTCCGCTTTGTTAGGCCGTATTCCATCTGCCGTAGGTTATCAACCCACGTTGTCCACAGACATGGGTGGCATGTAAGTTGGTTCTCATCATCACTATTGTTTTGACACTTACACAATCTATCTCCAGGCAAGAGCGAATTACCACAACCAAGAAAGGTTCAATCACATCCGTGCAGGCTGTTTATGTACCTGCCGATGATTTGACGGATCCTGCTCCCGCCACTACTTTTGCTCATCTGGATGCCACTACCGTATTGTCTCGAAGTATTGCTGAACTGGGTATTTATCCTGCTGTTGACCCGTTGGATTCAAAGTCTCGTATGCTGGACCCTCGTATTGCGAGTTTTCCATTGAAATGTTATTAGGTTTGCCTTCTGACCCTACAGTTATTTCCAGGTTGGTCATGAACACTACGAAATTGCCACTGCCGTCCAAAAGATATTGCAAGATTACAAATCCCTTCAAGACATCATTGCAATTTTGGGTATGGATGAATTGTCTGAAGAGGACAAGTTGACTGTATGATTGCCTTTTCCTCTTATTTGCGCATTGTCTAACTTCAATGCAAGGTCGAGCGTGCTCGTAAAATTCAACGATTCATGTCACAACCTTTCGCCGTCGCGCAGGTGTTTACTGGTTTCGAAGGCCGGCTCGTGCCTTTGAAGGACACTGTTCGTTCATTTAAAGAGATTCTTTCGGGACAGCACGATTCACTCCCTGAATCTGCTTTCTACATGGTAATGGTCTATCCTTCTTCTACTTTTAACTATCTCACATAATCTAGGTTGGTACGATCGAGGATGTGAAGGCAAAGGCGGAACAACTTGCGAAGGAAATGGGTGAATCATAATCGTTTATGTTTTAGAGAATCGAACGGATGCTGCTTAGGAATCAAAAACCCGTCCCACGAGGCTGTTTTATCGTAATTCCTACCTATTACCTTGCCGTAGAGCACAATGAAAAAGACAAAACAGCTTATATCATTGCGTTGTGATGTATTGAACAGACTAGACTTACAAACTTTATTTATACAATATGTGCAAGCCATTCCAGGACATTCGAAAACAAAATGCTCTAGTTAATTGCGGAAACCTCGGAGCCTGAAACTAAACCCTCCCTCAAGCTTACCCAGCTACCTCCGACTCCTGATCCGTCTCCAGCGTTGCTCTCAACATCAGCTTCGGAACCGGCTTCTGACGAGGAAGGATCTGCGTGTTCATCTTGGTCGGAGACTACAGACGAACCTGGTTGGGCTAAACCTGGCCGTTGCGTCATAGTCTGAACAAGCGGGCGTGGGCGAGCGACAGCCATGGAAGGCAACTGACTTGGAGGAATGGGCCTGGAAGGTGGAATCGGTAGAAGGGCGTTACGGGCTGAGATCAACATATGAGGGAGATTTATCAGAGCGTCGAGAATGAAAGTTGGAAGAGCCGAAACTAGCGAATACGTTCCAGCTGCAGCGAAAGAGAATCGTCAACAACAGTACAGATAACACTCAAGAACAAAATTGCCATACCACCTGCACCGACAGAAATCCTATCCCCACGAATCCAACTTCTGAACTTGTAGAGCAGTCCTAGGCCCGCCATAACTCTGCCACCAAAGCGAGTAGTTCTATCTCCACCGACAACATCGACAATTGTATCAACAAATTTGGAAACTTCGCTAGGTCTTCTTGATGTACCACTCTGTCCATTGATAGTGAACAGTGATGGACCATATGCAATCTTTTCTGAGGGCGTCCAGCTTTCCATAGTTTTTTGCACATCCACGATGGGTGCGCCGACATCTTGAGCATGATCCGGATCCTGTATAACGCCGACGTCTACTGTGACAACTCTGAGATTCTTCATCATGTCCGAACTAGTTGCAGATAGAGCAGATATGTTGATTTCTCTTCGAAGCACTTGAATTCCCCGCAGGGTTGCGGATGCACTCATGGCCTGAGCTGAAGCAAAAGGCATCCCAACTCGTGTATCTGTTATGGGAAGGCACACCACAATAGTTTGTTTTCCTTTGTTATAGGATAAAGCATCTTTTGCTCTTGCTGGCGAGGTACGGAGGAGAGGAAGCAGCGCTTGTATGACTTGAAGAGGTGTTATGTGTGTAGCCTGGAGATATGAGAGATAAGTTGAATCGAGAGAGAGATGCTCGAAAGGCATCGGCGGCAGTGGTGAAGGTGAAGAAAGGGTTAAGAGAGATACTATTGAGTGTATATATGGCTGAGAAGACGGGGACACATGAGGATCTCCACCAGCATTAATTGGGAACCGGCGTGATAACGTCGAGGACAGGGACCGAAGAAATATGGGAACAGTGGCAGGCTAACATGCATCAGTTCGACTTTGAGCGATGGAGAGATGAGGAACGCGTACGTCTGTAGGGTCGAGCACTAATCCTCTGACGTATCCATGACTCCTGTTTTCTAGTTCATCCACAGCATTCGATGTGGATACGCTGGCAATAACGATAAAGCCCTTTTTTTCAAGGTCTGCGATCAAAGGTAGCCCGAGTGGTCTATCACCTCCGAGCACAACTGCATGAATCGTCAGTGGTAATGATAACATCCGGTAGAACTACAGCATACTTACCAACGATTTGACGTCTTCCATTGGAAGCAGCTGCACCTCTTGCCTTCCTATGACCCGCATTCCTATACGCTCTACGTGACCCATAACCTACCAACAATCCAGCTCCTACAACACCTACACTAATCCCTACGACTTTCCACGGATTATCAGAACACCAATCTGCAGATTTCTCCCAGAAGGATTTCGGAGGGGGCGGGGGAGGTGGAGGAGGCGGAATCTGGAAATCACCTAGACTAGGGACATGTATATCAGAGAGAATTGGGCCGAAACGCGAGACGTCATCCCATAAACGATTAAACGTTTCACGGACTGCGGGGATGTCTGGGGTCGCAGCCGAAAGCGATGCGTATACGACGTCTTCCAGGGACTCGAGATAGTCCTCGATTACATCGATGGTTGGGAACATGGTGGTTCAAGACAAGTCCAGGCGAGGCTTGTACACGGCACGGCCAAAAA
>QLOR01000729.1:0-81655 GCA_003313825.1 Sarcodon aspratus
GTCAACGTCGCAAGCAACATCCCTCCACCCATTCCGAGGAAACAAAGACCGATATCCGTTTCGGTGAGGAATGGGTATGCCGACTGGAAGAGAACGGATATACTCGCGGTGACCCCATAAAGGATAGCATAACCTATGCAATTTAACACCGAGAGAATGGAGATATCTGGATATAGAAATAACGTGAATGGATTCTGGAATCCACGACGCATAGGCCTCTCGGCGTCAGAGGCTTGTTGCCGTGAGCGACCAATGATAGGTATTAAAGCTCTATTTAATGGAGGCGCGGGTATGCTACCATTACCAACGAGTGCACGAAGCGTTTCTGGTAAGAAACTGGACAAGATGAGCGATCACACTCTAGAAAACACTCGACAAACACCACTCACAGGAATAGAACAACAAATACTACCGCCGACACAATGAGCATAAACCAGAATATGGAACTAGGTAGACGAACAAAGCTGAGCACTTGATTTTGAAGACAAAATAAATTGGATTTACCACCAACCAAAGTGCTGTGAAAGCACGCCTCCAACAACGGGTCCAATTGTAGGACCAATCACAGGGCCAATACTGAAAATCGCCATGAAACCACCTCTTTCGGCAGGTATGGATATATCTCCTATGATTCCGGTGCCTTCAGATCGCACACCAATATGAGCAACTATTCAATGATAACAAATACCACACCGACCAAGTACAATTGTGCTGGCGGAACCAACAGCTTGAAAGCATCTGAAAATAGGTACAGGGTGAGCAATGATGATACCATTCAGACATGCCCTGCATCTCTCACCTCAGCAACATTAAAGCCCAATATGCACTTGTTGGAATCGATGCTAAACCAATACAAGACGCCGATAATGTCAAGAGGCACAGAAGTAACACAGGCCTTCTTCCACTTCTGTCTCCAACGGCTCCCAGAACGAGCGGAGCTAACTCGTCGAGGTACGTAAATCATAAGCAAACACCGAACAGAATACAAAAAACATACAAATCCCTTGAAAGGCCATGTTCGCTGTGACGGTCAAGTTTGTAAGTTCTGTCGATTTATGAAACGCGGCCGCGATAGTAGGAATGGCCGGAAAATATACATTTGGTGCGACAGAACTAGCAAAAGAAATAATGATAAATTCCTTGATAAAACTAAGAACAGATCGAGACAGGTTACAGACCTCATGAAAGCTGCCATGGCACCCATGGTGACAATCAGCCATTTTTCTCCAGCAGTGAATATACTGTGAGGACTTTTCAGAAACGTCTCTTCATCGACAGGAGTAGTGGTAGCTCCGGGTTGTTCAACAATATCCAGAATCCTGCTCATACCTTCGTCCGGGTCGTGGTAGGTACCCTAGTTGCCCGTTTACTCCGTACCGACAGCTTTTCAACTCACAGTAGTTATCACGGGGTAGGAGTGTCAGCCCGAGGCGGCCCATACCCGAGCTTTGGACGCTCCGAGTTAGGATCGGCGCGCATAAGATCCATTCTTTACCATAGAAGCAGCGATTGTGAGTCATGCAGGGTCAGAGACTTCCCACAAAACGACTCAATCTTCAATCTGTCACCTCGTTTGTCCGTATGGCTTCGGGAGACTCGGAGTTGCCTTTACAGGCATCGACCCGGGCTTTAAAGTTTAATACTCCGAATCGCACGCTTTCAAACATATATACATTAACTCCGAGACAGTATAGAGCGTGAGGAAGGCGAAAAAGCCGATTGTCCCACTGGGCGGTGTATGACCGTATAAGCGGCAAATGGTGAACTAATTGACTTGTTTATGCGGCTGGAATTATTCCGTGTGCTGTACATTCGAATCATCGTCACCAGAGCTCGACAATATTGTAAGAGTAACACCACACGATATATATTCCAGTGATACATCATAAACACATCGGAAGAATCTCATGAACAGAAACTAGAAGGCCGTCAGAATGTTCTTCGACCAGAGATTTGAACGATGGGGAAGGAGACGTCACAATGTTGTCCGACTTGTGCTGTTCGATCTGTAGAAACAACATTATACAGATAGAAACGTCGATATTAGATTGAACAACATTCCTGTGCTCTGGTGAGTGTGAGCGGGTTCAAAGGCAACTTCGTCTAGAGTTCCATTTTCCTTGTTCTTGATGACCACGACAGCCTTGACCGCATTTCCCTGTTACAAACTCAGAGTACTGTAGCAAATCGCAGATGGGAAGCAGAATATCCCAGCACGATTTCTTCTCCAATCGCTTTGATAGCCCCAGACACGTATTCGTTCAAAGGCGGATGTCTCGATTGAACAACCGGCGTATCGTACTTCTTCCTCCGCACAAAGAGATCGGCTGGATAGACTTGACGAAAGTACAAGACGCTGTGGATCGCAACTTCGACTAGAAGCGAGAGAAGAAAAAATGAAAGAGTCGCTCTCTTCCTGTAGTATATAATTAAGCAAACACAAGCGTGCTTTACTCACTAAACTCGGTTATCCCTTTCACAGTTTCTGACCAACTCAAAAATGAGCGGTGTCCACAACTAGGATGATCAGCCCACTCGACGTACGGTTAAAAGATAATGTTGGCTCCGTGCTCGTCATGTCATCTCTTCACAGCGCGTGGCAAAGTAGTTGTTTGTCGGTGTTAGGATCAAAAGCATCTCGCCCAAAATGGGATCCGGATTTCGACAGCTCTCCGATTCTCTTTTCATTGTTGCATACGACTCCTGACACAATCATTTAAGCTATGGAATTGAGATTCGAAGTTCTAATGATGACGATCTCACTAAATTTTTGTGATTTCTCCCTACAGCAAATTCTCGGCTTCCTGTTCCGTACGCCGTTACACTACCAAGCAGGACTCGCGTGATGTATAACTTTCATTTTGTAAACGTAAGAGCTAAATAGCGTGAAGGTGTGTAAATATACAATACAACGACGATACTCAACGGCCTATTAGTCTCGAGCTCAACGTTTCAATTTCTTCTCTCTTCTTCTCGCCCTCCATACAGGCCCCATGCGCATCACCAACCAGATCATTGGTAAACAAAGGAGGCCTAAACAACCAAAAAGTGTGTATGTCCATCCAATACCAATACCTTTAATGATAAGGTCCACTACAGACACGATGACTGCGCCCAATGAACATCGCGTAAAGTTGTTCTGTAGAAAAATATTGTCGTAGTTGAAGCCCATCGACACGCTACAATTTATGCACTTACACATGCTGTGACAGACGAGGAACGATCAGACGCAAGATCGACAATCAACGTCTGAATAGAGTTCATAACACAAAATATGGAATAGCCCACTAGAACTAACTCGTAAGTGAACAAGTTCATAATATCAACAAAATTCGGCTCACTTATTACATGAAGAATCAAAGGCACCGCCAAAGATACGCGTTTTTCTACACTCCAGCCGTATCCGATTGAACATGCGCTGGAAAGGAGCAAGGATATAGGCAATAACCTCAACCTCGCAAGCTCGATAGGAAAGTACTCTTCTCTCGTCACATCTTCCAGCTTCAATTCTTGTCCTTTTTCTATCCCGATGGCTTCTAAATTCTTAATCATCTTCTCTTGAACGCTGCGATATTCTCTGTCAAGCAAACGACCGTTTGTCAACGTCGCAAGCAACATCCCTCCACCCATTCCAAGGAAACAGAGACCGATATCCGTTTCGGTGAGGAATGGGTATGCCGACTGGAAGAGAACGGATATACTCGCGGTGACCCCATAAAGGATAGCATAAAGTATGCCATTTAATACCAAGAGAATGGTGATATCTGGATATAGAAATAACGTGAATGGATTCTGGAATCCACGACGTGGAGGCCTGTCGGCGTCAGAGGCTTGTTGCCGTGAGCGACCAATGATAGGTATTAAAGCTCTATTTAATGGAGGCGCGGGTATGCTACCATTACCGACGAGTGCACGAAGCGTCTCTGGTAAGAAACTGGACAAAATGAGCCATCACACTCTAAAGAAAACGATAAACACCACTCACAGGAATATAATAACAAAGGCTACCGCCGACACAATGAGCATAAACCAGAATATGGAACTAGGGAGACGAACAACGCTCAGCCCTTGATTTTGAAGACAAAATAAACTAGATTTACCGCCAACCAAGGTGCTGTGAAAGCGCGCCTCCAACAACGGGTCCGAGCGTAGGGCCAACCATAGGACCAATACTGAAAATCGCCATGAAACCACCTCTTTCGGCAGGTATTGATATATCTCCTATGATTCCGGTGCCTTCAGATCGCACACCAATGTGAGCAACTATTCAGTGATAACAAATACCACACGGACCCAGTGCAACTGTACTGGCAGAACCAGCAGCTTGAAAGCATCTGAAATAGGCACAGGGTGAGCGATGATGATACCTTTCAGTCGTGCCTCGTATCTCTCACCTCAGCAACATTAAAGCCCAATATGCGCTTGTTGGAATCAACGCTAAACCAATACAAGACGCCGATAATGTCAAGAGGCACAGAAGCAACATAGGTCTTCTTCCACTTCTGTCCCCAACGGGTCCCAGAACGAGCGGAGCTAACTCATCGAGGTACGTAAATCGTAAGCAAACACCGAACAGCACACAGAAAACATACAAATCCCTTGAAAGGCCATGTTCACGGTAACGGTCAAGTTTATAAGTTCCGTCGATTTATGAAACGCAGCCGCGATAGTAGGAATGGCCGGAAAATATACATTTGCAGCAACAGGACTAGCAACGGAAATAATAATAAAATCCTCAATAAAACTAAAAACAGATCGAGACAGATTACAGACCTCATAAAAGCTGCCATGGCGCCCATGGTCACAATCAGCCATTTTTCGCCAACAGTGAATATACTGTGAGGACTTCTCAGAGGCGTTTCTTCATCGACAGACTCGGAAGTAGTAGCTCTGGGTTGTTCAACTATATCCAGAATCTTGCTCGTACGTTCGTCCGCGTTGTGGCAGGTACCTTGGTTGCCCGTTTGCTCCATACCGAGAGCTTTTGAACTCATAGCAGTTATCACGGGGGTACCAGGAATGTCAGGCGACTCATACTTGAACGTTTGGAGGCTGATCTGTGCGCGAAAGATAGGCTTTACGTCATAGAAGTAGGTCATTTGCAGTCATATGACTCGTGTCTTCGGCAGAATTGCCTTTGCGGGTATCAACCCGGGCTCTGGTACTCCGAATCGTACACTTATGAACAACTTTGACTGCATTAGGATGGAATACATACAATAGATTGGAGCCAAATTGAATTCATATGGGCTCTGCTGTTGCCGGCCCGACGTAACGGGCCGCTACCGAGTCAACAAGTACTCAATTTCCCCTCAATACAGCGCGGCTTGGATTCCATAATTGATGCCAAAGAGCAAATTTAGTTATATACATACCTTGGGACCAACCGCTTCCCGCTGTAACAATAGCTAGATTTCGGTAGACGTAGCGCCCGCTCGGTGGGAAATTCAATTCCTAATATCGAACGGGATCCTTCAAACAAGATCTGTCCTCTAGCCTGCCACAAACTCAGAACACTGTAACAAATCGCAGATATGAGGCTGGATATACCAGTACGACTTCTTCTCCAATAGCTTTGATAGCCCCAGACACGCATTCGTTCAAAGCCGGATGTCTCGATTGAACGACCGGCGTATCGTAGCTCTTCCTCCGCACAAAGGGATAGACTTGACGAACGTACAAGATGCTGTGGATCGCAACTTCAATTAGAAGCGAGAGAAGAAAAAAAAAGAAAGAGTCGCTTTCTAAGTCTCCTGTAACATACAATTGAGCAAACACAAGCGTGAATTACTCACTGAACTCGGTTATCCCTTTCATAGTTTCTGACCAACTCGAAATGAGTGGTGTCCACGACTAGGATGATCAGCCCACTCGACGTACGGTTAAAAGACAATGTTGGTGCTGTGCTCGTCATGTCATCTCTTCACAAGCCGTTGTTTGTCGGTGTTAGGATCAAAAGCCTTTCGTCTGAAATTGGACTCATTGAGCCCGACAGTTCGTCGATTCTCAACACAATCATTTAAAATTGAAATTCGAAGTTCTAGTGATGGCGATCTCACACACTGGTCCCTACCTCGGCTTCCTGTGCCGTACGCCATTACACTACCAAGCAGGACTCGCGTGATGTATAACTTTCATTATGTAAACGTAAAAACTAGAGAGCGTAAAGGTGCGTCAGTAGACAATACAAAGACGATGCTCAATGGCCTATTAGTGCCGTTGACTCAACGCTTCAGCTTCTTCTCTCTTCTTCTTGCCCTCCATACAGGCCCCATGCGCATCACCAACCAGACCACGGGTAAACATAGGAGGTCTAAACAACCAAAAAGTGTATAGGTCCATCCAATACCAATGCCTTTGATGATAAGGTCCACGACAGACACGATGATGGCGCCCAAGGAACATCTCGTAAAATTGTTCTGTGGAAAAATATTGTTTTAATTGAAGCCCATTGAGAGGTTACGATCTGTTACGATCTGTGGGCTTACACATGCTATGACAGACGAGGAACGCTCAGATGCAAGATCGACAAGCAACGTCTGTGTAGAGTTCGAAACACGACATATATTATAGCCCACTAGAATTAACTTGTAAGCGAACAAGTTCATAATATCAATAAAACTCGGCTCACTTATAACGTGAAGAATCAAAGGCACTGCCAAGGGTACGCGTTTTTCTACACTCCAGCCGTATCCGATTGAACATGCGCTAGAAAGGAGCCAGGATATAGGCAATAACCTCAACCTCGCATGCTCGATAGGAAAGTACTCTTCTCTCGTCACATCTTCTGGCTTCAATTGTTGTCCTTTTTCTATCCCGATGACTTCTAAATTCTCAATCATCTTCTCTTGAACGATCCGATATTCTCTGTCGAGCAAACGACCGTTTGTCAACGACGCAAGCAACATCCCTCCACCCATTCCGAGGAAACAGAGACCGATATCCGTTTCGGTGAGAAATGGGTATGCCGACTGGAAGAGAACGGATATGCTCGCGGTGACCCCGTAGAAGATAGCAAAATTTATGCCATTTAATACCAAGAGAATGGAGATATCTGGATATAGAAATAAGGTGAAAGGATTCTGGAATCCACGACAGGGAGGCCTCTCTGCGTCAGAGGCTTGTTGCTGTGAGCGACCAATGATAGGTATTAGAGCTCTATTTAATGGAGGCGCGGGTATGCTACCATTACCGACGAGTGCACGAAGCGTCTCTGGTAAGAAACTGGACAAAATGAGCGATCACATTCTACAAAAAGATTGGCAAACACCACTCACAGGAATAGAACAACAAAGACTACCGCCGACACAATGAGCATAAACCAGAATATGGAACTAGGTAGACGAACAAAGCTGAGCACTTGATCTTGAAGACAAAATAAATTGCATTTACCGCCAACCAAGGTGCTGTGAAAGCGCGCCTCCAACAATGGGTCCGAGTGTAGGGCCAAACATAAGGCCAATACTGAAAATCGCCATGAAACCACCTCTTTCGGCAGGTATTGATATGTCTCCTACGATTCCGGCGCCTTCAGATCGCACACCAATATGAGCAACTATTCAATTATAACAAATACCACACGGACCCAGCGCAACTGTACTGGCAGAACCAGCAGCTTGAAAGCATCTGAAATAGGTACAGGGTGAGCGATGAAGATACCTTTCAGTCATGCCTTGTATCTCTCACCTCAACAACATGAAAGCCCAATATGCACTTGTTGGAATCGATGCTAAACCAATACAAGACGCCGATAATGTCAAGAGGCACAGAAGTAGCATAGGCCTTCTTCCACCTCTGTCTCCAACGGGTCCCAAAACGAGCGGAGCTAACTCGTCGAGGTACGTAAATCATAAGCCACCAAACAGCACGCAGAAAACGTACAAATCCCTTGAAAGGCCATGTTCACGGTGACGGTCAAGTTTATAAGTTCCGTCGATTTATGAAACGCGGCCGCGATAGTAGGAATGGCCGGAAAATATACATTTGCAGCAACAGTACTAGCAACGGAAATAATGATAAATTCCTCGATAAAACTAAAAACAGATCGAGACAGATTACGGACCTCATAAAAGCTGCCATGGCACCCATGGTGACAATCAGCCATTTTTCACCAACAGTGAATATACTGTGATGACTTTTCAAAGGCGTTTCTTCACCGACAGGAGCAGTGGTAGCTCGGGGTTGTTCAACAATATCCAGAATCTTGCTCATACCTTCGTCCGCGTCGTGGCAGGTACCCTGGTTGCCCGTTTGCTCCATACCGAGAGCTTTCGAACTCACAGTAGTTATCAAGGGGGTAGGAATGTCAGGCGACTCATACTTGAGCTTTGGACGCTGTGAGTCTGGATCGGCGCGCGAAATATCTTCTTTACCCTAGAAGCAACGATTGTGAGTCATGCAGGGTCAGACGGCCTTCCCACAAAACGACTCAATGTTTCTGTCACCTTGTTTGTCCGTATGTCTTCGAGAGAATTGCCTTTACAGGCATCGACCCGGGCTTTAAAATTTAATACTCCGAATCGTATGCATTATGAACACCTTTGCATGGAACAGCCTGAGGTAGTACTGGGATGGAATGCATCCAGAAGATGATCGGAGCCAGATTGAATTCATATTTCCCTGCTGTTGACGGCCCGACGTTACACGTACACATGTCTCGTCAATTTGGATCATGATCAGTGCATGCTTTCAGTCAGAAACCAAGTACAAGAATATACAGACTATACACCGCCCAGTGGGACGGTGAAATTAAATCTGCCTCGGAATACAAAACAAGTGTTGTAGCCCAATCGGGCGTTACAAACCTTAGTCGTGGGACATAACATGCATAACAGATGACACCAAATCCGGAAGGTGCTGATCTTTTCGATCACCATTGACCGTGAGGAAGGGAAAAAATCCGATGTGTCCCACTGGGCGGTATCAGCGGCAAATGGTGAGCTATTGACTTGTTTAGGCAGCTGGAATTATTCAGTGTGCTATACATTCGAATCATCATCACCAGAGGCTCGACAATATTGTAAGAGTAACACCACACGATACATATGCCAGTGATACATCATAAATACGTTGGAAGAATTTCATGAACAGAAACTAGAGGGCCATCAGAATGTTCTTCGACCAGAGATTTGAACGATGGGGAAGGAGACGTCACAATGTTGTCCGACTTGAGCTGTTCGACCTGTAGAAACAACATTATACAGATAGAAACGTCGATATTAGATTGAACAACATTCCTGTGCCCTGGTGAGTGTGAGCGGGTTCAAAGGCAACTTCTCCATAACAAAGCCTTGCAGCATTCCGAAAGAATACGGCAAAGAAATGATAGGTCGATAACGCCGAGAATATTTGAGCACAAGAGCCATCATTTCGTAATACGTTAAGACTGGGATCCCGTCAGTAATCCCCTCATTTCTAGAAAGCGTATTGCTTACCGTCAGGCCCTCCCGCTTCAATAACTTTGCCATCAACAACCTCTCTCAAATCAGGATCATTTCTCGAAATGATCTCGACCAGACGAGCGATATCTTTCACGTAGACCGGTTGAAACTTTGTCTGTCCTCCAGAGAAAACAGGAAGAAAGGGCAAGAAAGACGATAGTCTACCAAACCTCTGTACGATCGATCAGTCTTCAATCGATAATCGGCGTATAACAGTTGCGACAAACCGCAAAGAATCCGTCACCTAGCCCAAACACCAAGCTCGGCCTAATGATAGTCGCTTCAGGATCTGCACGAAGAACAGCCTCCTCGCCTAATCCCTTCGTTTTAACGTACGGAATCGTGCTATTCTTGTCAGCACCTATAGCACTGATATGGATCAATTTTGCTCCGCTCTTCCTTGCTGCACGAGCAACGTTTTCTGCGCCTTTGTGTTGGATGCGGTCAAAATCAGAGGGAGTGCCATGCATAATGCCAACCAGCGAAACAACAACGGAAGCATTTTCGAAAGCAGCGGGAAGAGTGTCTTCACGAGTGATATCAACCACTACAGGTGGAAGAAGGTTAGGAGCTTGTGTCTCTGATGCCTTTTTCAACTCGTCGTATATCCTTTGTGGACGACGCGAAGATATTTGAACTCGACGTGAACCTAATGATGATGCTGCGATGGACTGTGCAATGTGCGATCCTTGGAACAAGCATTATAGTCTAGCAACGCAGATGAAAGGTGGAAACACACACCTAAAAAACCAGCACCACAAACAACGACTTTTGTTATTGCCATGTTGCGCCTTTGAGAAACAGTTGAAGGTGTCGTTCACGCAAAGACCACGATGATGTCATCCGATCAAAGGCTCCAATTTTGATTACTATGTTGGAACAAAACATGGACACACCTGCCCCATTGAACAATACACAGGTACACGTTACATTTACAACTCTTCATGCGCATGAGCTACAGCACGTCTTCTACGTCGTTTCGGAGGCTCGTCTACAAGCATCATAGATAAGAAATCATGAACAAGATCCGCAGCTGCGATCCCTGTCAATTCGGCTGATTTATGCATTTAGTATTTGTTTGTGAAGGATGGTCAATTATAACATACCAACATCGTATGCGGGAGCAACCTCTACCAAGTCAGCACCTCTGAAATGAGCGGATGAGTCTTGTTCGTGGAATGGCAGCTGCGTCATGCTTACACAAAGTTCAAACCTGCCAAGCCTCGAATTATCGTTTTGGCCTCGCGCATGGACCACCCTCCTGCTTCAGGCGTACCAGCTGCATCGAAGATAATTGGTTTTGTTTCAATTAAGGGTAACGCTTCGAGGGACTCACTCGCAGGAGCTGCACTCGGATCAATCGTATCGATATCAAAACTGCAGAAAGCGGTGAGTATATTATACGCTGATCGAGGAAATACATCACTTGCCTCAAGTAGACAGGGTCCCTTCCTACTCTGTCTCTGATAAGTTGAATGATTCCACTCGCACCCAGATCATCGAAGTCTTCAGCAGTGATAATTTCGAATCCTACTGCTTCGTCGTGTTCTATCAAGCCAAGGCCCTGGAACACTTCAATCAACCATTCATGTAAAACATATTGTCACGGCCGACTTGCTTCAATTTTGTTACGAATCCCAGCATGAATCGATGTATTTGACATCAAGCCTTCCTCATACGCGACGGTGAAATAGGTACCATGGTGTATTTTTACTTCTTCTGGTGCCGGATCGTAAACTTTCCACCTAGACATGCGGTGTTAAGAGGACGCAGACAGATATTGTGAAAATGGGGCTCAACGTGTCGACATGAGAATCAAAGTGAATGACGGAGATTGGGCCGTATATCTTGTACAGCGAACGAAGGATGGGAAGGACCTGGGCTGACGAGTCAAAATATGTTACTCACTCACTGAAGGAGGATACGAACAATGGTGTGGTCTCCTCCCAGAGTAACGATTCTAGGATGATCTATGCCATCTTTGGCGATAGTGCTCGTTTTCAAACCAGCGGGGATATCTTTACTAGTGGTTTTGACCGGTCTTGACAATAGAGTATCATAAGCAACTTGCATTTGATCGATAGCTACAAAATTGCTAAATGGAGTGATGGGAACCTTGGTACGGAATTCAATGTCAGAAAACATTGAGAGGAAATTTGCATACTCACGTCCCCACAGTCTATTATTTCTAAACCCATCTTGTATGGGCTCATTCCCCAGGGAATGGTATAGCTGCGGTTTAAACTCTGCCTCCTTGACCCGCTCCTGATTCCATGAGGACCAAATCTGGCGCCAGGCCTGTAGGTTGTTGCTGTATCAAATGGCATGCCTAGAACTGCAATATCGAATTTATGTTCATGGGATATGTCGGCGAGGCACTCAAAATACGGCAAATGCGAGAACGAGAGAAGTCCAGAGAACGGAGGTTCCGGAACCCCGCCGTACTTGACGTGCCATAGTTCGTCTTCTAAGCCGCTACCTAGCGGTACTTGGGAGCTTGCGATTGAGAAGATAGGGAGGAAAAGGAAAGCTGATATGAGCGGAGGCGTTATCATAGTGGTATACAGACGGAATTGATAAGACGCGAGAAGGGGAAGACAGAGGATGAGAGAAAGTATGGAGCTCAGCTACGGTGGGGGCAGTTGAGGAGCTGAGCAGGGAGGAAGCAATGATAATCCAGGAGCAGTGAGGGATTCCAAAGGTAAAATACAGTGAGCGACCTTCAAGCGCGGCGGAGTCACTTGCCACCACAACTCGATCAAACTTTTTCTCCTGTGGCCAACACTCACCGTCACTTGTCTCCGCGATTATTCTACATGGCCACTCAGCCCCGGGTAGGTCTTGACCAGAATGAAGCAGCTTAGACCTCAGTTTGCGGTTCTACTATACAACTTATTGGCCGAGCTTGGTCTTCAGGCATGCGATTCACGTTCACTCTTCTAGCCTTGATCCTCGGTATATTGAAGCTTGATAGCTCTACGCGGAGCACAGTGCCTTCATGCTCTAGTGCTGGTCATCTTGTCGACTCTGGGGCGGCCTACATGTCCCTCACGCATAGCAACCCCCCCGAAACTTGGTGGTAGCAATTAAAGGGCTGCAGGTGTTACTGCGTTTCTTGAAGGTATGCACTATCTCTCTCTTCTTCATGCCTTCGTTTGCAGTTGGTGGCTTATGACCATGCAAGCCTGGAGTGAGCCATTTTGTGCCACCAGGATGAGATGGATCAAGACGGTGATTGTTGTAGGCAACATAATGCGAGGTTGTTGCGCTTTTGCAAAACCCGTTCACAATGGAACTTGGGCTAGCCAGACTTGTCCTGCTCATTTTTCCAAACTGATATGTCACGTGATGTGTTATGAAATGGATGAGCGAAGGCAATCCAAGGGCGTTGGAACTTACTTGGGATTGAGAACATGGTTTATTGGCTACTCCTTCATGGACTGCTGAATATTCCAGCTAGACCTACTGGTTTTAGTTTTGCCCAAGTAGTCTTTCTGTGATCACCGTCACAAAGGGTATTCGTTATCCAGATGTGCTGGAAGGCGAATGAGTCAATTCTTTTGTTAGGAATCATTAAGCCCATTCTTTTACGTCCATAGGGTTGCCAGAAAAGACAAAGAGTCGCGGTTTTTGACAAAGATGTTGTCTAGAGAAAAGGGCTATGCCGTGATTCACTGCCGTCGCAATCTGTACGAGTCAACCTTCCATATTGGAATTGAGGTGTCTTTCCTTTTGGGCGACGGAGCGACGGCTTTCTGTACCTTACCCAATAACATATTCCCTCTTTTACACCTCGTCCTCTATGCCATTTCACAGACAACGCAAAAATACTCCCACTCATTGCATTCCAATCAACGTTTATGAATCCAAGGTCAGGTTTTCAGAAGGATTCGATCTTATGGTATGTTTCTTCCTAGCATGAATACGTGTTCGGTCTTCATTTCCCTTCTTAGAAAACAGTCCGCCCTCATGAGGACTATTACAGACCCAGTCTGACCTTGGTAAGTCCGAAAATTCACCTTCACACTCCATCTCACCTTTCCATCAGTCCATTGTTCCTGAAGAAGACGAGGAGGCTATCTCTGCCATCTCGGTTGTTATACCAGTCATAGAAGGGAAGACAATGAAGAGGAGGAGAATGTACGGTCTGGTTGAACACGTAATAGTGAGCGTTGAACGTCGAAATTCATGGTCTCTTTACAGACCAATCTGTCTTCTCGTGAACATTCTTAGGACTTGGTACTTGTAATGCAGCGCAAAGTGCACAAAGCCAAACGTCAAGTCTTCAACTAAGACAATTGCCCTATCTCCCCCCTCAATCAACCCGCAATGAAGTGCTCTGCATATTTTCCAATACTTTTTCTTGGACTTCTATCACAAATCTGGTTTCTACGCTCCTTATTGCTCTAATCTCTACTGTAGATGTAGGTCGCTTAGCTCACCAGCTTTGGGAAATAAAATCATCATCCTTTTACAACTGACAAGCGTCGTGAGGTAGTAGGGTAGCGATGATTGATCCTTGTGCTATAAGTCCTGCGCTGAAGACGACATTCTTCTGCAGTATATTGGCATCTCACAGAATTAACGAGTCATAGTCCAAAATTATACGTGCGTTTAATGGCATAAAATGACGAGATAGCAAAGCGAAGAAATTGAAGATGCCTCGCCGCAAGCTCTAGAACTATGCCGGAGATAATTGGACTGAACCGTAATCAATCTTATCGTCCAGCTGCTGCTCTTGAGGTTCTGTATTAACATTCTGGGATGCTTCGCTAGGTACCGCGGGCTTATTGGTGATGAGCTCGCTTGGAAACATAACTTGGCCGCATCGTCACATGAGAACACTACACGGATGAGCAAGAAGCATAACGTACTGGCTCTGTCCAAAGCAACCGGTAAACCATGATGTCGGCCTCGTACCATTATAATACAAACAATCAACTTGGATAGCACTCGGAATTCACCACTGAAACTGAAGTTATCAGTAGGTAAACCAAGGGTCAATCCTATCCCTGCAAAGGCTGACACCATCTCGAAAGCTACAGAAAAGTCCATGAGACAGGCGACGTCAATAATGAGATCAACGACTTGCTGATTCGAGATATGTTGAACCATGAAGCCTTTTCAGGATCCATCAGCTTTCCACGTTCGATGATGCATGTGAAGAATATTCCCCAGGCAAGCCACCAGGTGTCGAGGGTAACCTGCCGGCGTAAATGCAAACCTACGTATTTGCCCATGCGTTCGTATCCTGACGTCTTATCATCAAGAGTCTGCTCTTCGCCTTCATCATCTTGTGATTTCTTGAAAACGCCGAGACTCTCCTCTTCGTATCTGGGTTGCAAGCAAGCTAAGTATGGATTTGTCATAATAAGTGGAGCCAAAGGAGTACTGACACATTCGTGGACCGAATGCTTACAGAGATCTAGAAATGGGAAAATCAGTATTCTACGACGTGAGCCGTAATCAATGGGTGCACGCACTGGGTAAACGGAAAACATCATCATGATTATACAAAGAAACCTGGCGATTCTGAGTAATGAGCCTTGGAAGTTATCATATGGAACTTACTGGAACGCCGGAGACAATGACGCTAAAGGAACGATCGAGAACCCAGACGCTCGGATAGTGAACGACTGAAAGAGACCTGCGACCACCTGAGCTCCAACTGGTAGTTCATCGATGACCGGCAAGCCGATGTTCAGAACATTTAACGTTGCCCATCCAATCGCACTAAGATTAGTCATTAATAACACGATGAATAGAGTGATAAATGCTAACCTGAAAATAACTAGGAATGCAACAAGACACCAAGTTACTTGGGATGGAAATAGATAAATGAAAGACCTGAGGAACATACAACCGATGTAGACAATCCATTGTAATTACAACCATATGAGTACGTACCGCCTTGGGTGATCTAGAAGAAAGTGGAGTGCCTTGTTCGTGTCGGAGTCCTCTTTGACGACTTTGGTGCAGATCCATCTAAGTGTGTGTAGATTACGATGAGCGCACCATACCATAATAACTGAAGGACCTACATCAGGAAACGAAGACTAGGTCACGTAAAAAAGAGTGATACGACATCAAACAAACAGGCGTGACGTACAAGATAGGCTAGTTCTAGAGTCAAATCTAGTTTCATATGAAAGAACAGAAAAGCTTACCACTCCATGATTGCCGCAAAGAAGTGCAAAAAACAGGACAACTAGAATGGATTGGTAGTTGAGCCAAGACTATCATGACAATAAGATACATACATATCATGAGCCACGCCCGCTGGAACGGAACCATTCCCAGGTCTACTAGTGACATCCCTGTACCAGTGTACGCGCTCACCACTTGACTAACGTCAATTAAATCTTCCGGCTTCGTCTAAAGAAAAGAAGATATTTACAAGGCAGCAAACCTAGTAAAAAGACCATTGAGCGGGAGATGATAAGTATTGGGGATACAACATACCATGTTTTAGGAACAAGACGAAATTGATTTTGAAATAGGCTATCATATCTCGAGGTAGAGTTCAGCCAAGGAGTGATACAAACGAAAGAAATCAACTGAACACCGAGGAAATACTGAGGATTGTTGTGAGTGGGAACGATTAACCGAATAATCAGGAAGCCTACAATTATGACAATATAGCTGAGTATCCGAAGTGAGCGGTATTCCACGTTACATAGTACCTTCAGTTGTTCGCCAGATAACAGTTCAGTATTGATATCGGAATTGCGTCCGATAGAAAGTCCCTCGAGATCGTTAGAAAGCCAACGCCTCTGTTTGGCACTCTTTTTAACATCAAGTTTTGACGGAATGGAAAACCAACGCTCGATGAGTTTGTACACGCCCGGGACTTGGGCACGCGCAAAACGACCAAATAATTCCAAAGGACCAGGAAATCCTCCCATATTCTGATCCTTTCGTTTGACAGGATCCGCGGCGTCGAAATCTGACACGATCGGCGACATGACCGTATGTTGCCTGACTATTATCACATCATTCATCATGATTATGACGAAGTTTTGAGGAAAATCTTACCGGCACGTTTTCCTACCCGAGGCCTCCTGCGACCGTAAGGTCTCAAGCCAGTAGTATCGGGCTCTACCGAGGTCGTCTGTAGAACAATCGCAGCAGAGCGAGGGGAAGCCGTAATTGAATGTGCCACGGCGAGTATTCCGTGGTCTTCTTGCGACAGACAACTGTCAAAAGTTGGAAGAGCTGCATGTGGGTTAATTCCAGCGATGTTAGATGAGGAGTGTTGTGATCCAAGGGTTTCCTGGATGTATGAGGGACTAGCACCGATAGCTTCTCCAGGTCTAATGTGTTTGATTGTCGATTGCAGTTCATGCTCGACTTCCAAGGACTTCTGAAACCGAATATCCACGGCCTGAGTGTGGTACCGTTGACGAACTTGCTTCAGCGTACTCCTGAATATTTGCCCAACCCGATCCCGTTGGCGAATATCTCGCACAACTGCCTCGCAGTGCTGTCGGAAATATCGTTTACGTACGAGGACCACAACCCACGAGACGAGCGTCTAGACACGAAGAGCATTTGTGATCAAATAAGTACAGCTTTATAAATGACCAATACTGACAGCATCCCCAAGAACCATCAGGACAAACAGGATGGCTTGCTGGAATCCAGTACATGCGCTCAAATTAACAGTCGATAGACCTGTGTCAGTCAATGCAGAGTAACACAAGAAAAGACTGTCAATGTAGCCTAAAGGTTGATGTGAGATGCTGGTGAGGGCTGATCGTAGGATTGAACACCTACTGATAATAAACTCTCCATTTCCTACGTAGAATATACCACTGGCGATGAGAGGAACTACTGTGAAGAAGACTAAATGTAGTCTATAGAAGTTGGATTCTTGCATGATCCATGGACGAATCTTGGAGAGAGACTCGAAGGGAGCCATCTGCAATGATTCGGATGGGTAACCATGGGTTTGCAAGTCCACCCTTTATCTAAACTCTGGTATGGAAAGTCCATTTCCAACAAGACACGTCCTGAACTTCGCAGTGAGAATGAGGTCATGCACATGTATACTTGCGGACGACATACGCTCAGTATAGCATTTGACAACTCGAGTTGTTGGGTTGCCTCCACGGGCTGCGATGAGCGTTCTTTAAATGTCTTTGTTTTTTCTCTTCCTGTGGATTGCATTAAACATCTTCTCAAGCTGCCATGCGTCACGGTTGTGATTGGCGCCGACGACACAAAACCTGCATTGAACCTCCTTCAGTCCGGGAACCTAGTCGAAGAGTTTCGACTCGGATGCGTATGCTCGCACCATATAGGCGTGTTGTTCCACAGAGAAAATTTCTATCGCGGGACTACGGCGGTAATGAAAGATCATTGAAACGCTCCACATGGCTCTCTGCGGTGCTTGACCATACGCTCGATCACCCAGGAACACACACCATAAAAAGGATCTGGAATGTCTCAACTTTTGTTCATCTCTTCCCACTCGAGTTTCAGCGATAAACCTCAACAATGCGTGAGCATCTTCTAACTCTTCTAGGACACCCCTATGCAACAAATCTGTTCTAGGCCTTATCATCCGTGACGATCCTGATTCTGTCGGACAGTACATCGCAGGGTATATCTGTAGGAGGTTTGTCCAAGCCCTGTTTAGAGCATCGTTGCCCTGCCCACTGACTATACCTTGGATCAGGATTAACGAGTTCAACCCTACGTCAGAAAAGCCTTTCGTCCTTGGTTTGCCTACGGGGTCATCTCCTATCCAAACCTACAAGCATCTGATAAAACTGGTCAAAGCTGGAGAATTGAGGTATCGACCCATATCTTGTCATCAAGCCAATCCTATCTTGCTCACTTGTTCTTACAAGCTTTAAACATGTAGTAACATTCAACATGGATGAATATGTAGGGCTTCCAGAAGACCACCCCGAGTCGTATCACACCTTCATGTTTCGGGAATTCTTTTCACATAGCAAGTCCCCGATTCTATAACCCTCGGGCTGTTAAAAGTTTGCTGACTCCACTCTAGTCGATATTCCGCCTTCTCAAGTAAATATTTTGAACGGAAACAAGCAAGATCTTATTGGCGAATGTGTATGCTGATGCCTCTCTTCTTCTTCGATTATTATCCTATTCATGTCTACTGGATCGCAGAACGCCTATGAAGAGAAAATAAAAAAATTCGGTGGAATCGAACTTTTCCTTGGAGGTATTGGGGAAGATGGACATATCGCTTTCAATGAGCCCGGATCCTCTCTCGCATCCAGGACTCGAATCAAGACTTTAGCATATGATACTATCCTCGCTAACGCTCGATTCTTCAACAATGATATATCCGCGGTGCCGCGGATGGCTCTTACCGTCGGTGTCGCTACGGTTTTGGACAGCAGGGAGGTTGTCGTAGTTGTCACAGGGCAGAGGAAGAGTCTGGCTCTAAGCAAGGCTATTGGTAAGTCAACAACGTCTCGAGTCCTGCACACTTTATCCTAACGCACTATGCAACAGAGGAGGGCATCAACCACCTAGTTCGTACAGTTCTTTCGCCACTTGTCCCGGTGTACAAGCTAAACGTAATTGTCGGTAGTGGACACTTTCTGCGTTGCAGCTCCACCCGAGGTCTTTGATCGTAGTCGACGAAGATGCTACTGCCGGTACCTCTTCTTCATCTTGATCCGTGAAATATCACATCGCTGATCTTTTTTCTTCGCTTTGTAGAATTACATGTCAAAACCGTCAAGTATTTCAAGTCTATCGAACGCGTTCAAGATGAGGTCGAACTCAGGCACGCAGAATTGAAAGCTCAAGGCAAGCCTGAAGGCGATCAACAAGTTGGGAGCATGGAGTGAAGCTCTTGATATAATATCACCGTTGGTACACGCAGAACAGTGTGATTTAGATACTTGACTCCGTCCGGTCTGGATTGGAGCAAGTCACCTTATGTTCATCTATCATGTAGTAGTACCGTAGAGAACCAACTAAAAGTTGTTGATTCCGGTGCGGAAAAGTACCTGTGAGTGTATATCAACATCTCTTTTTAACTTCCCACCCAGCTGATGTCGTTCTTTGCACCAGTTCCGTCACTGTTGGCAATAGACTACAAGTAATTTACAAGAGCGTGGAAGTCTTAGCTTGCCTCTGAAATTAATCCATGTCGCCCTCTCTTGATCCGATCCTCAAGCCCTCCTAGTCCTCCGAAGACCCTCTTCTGCTCTTGATTCAAGTATCCACTCATCCCCTTTGATTTCTCTCTTGCTTTCTGTTCCGCTTCTAGCTCGAGCTTCTCCTGCTCCAATAGAGCCTTCAGACGCTCTTGACGTTCAACCGACATGGATGAAGCGTTAGAGGTCATTGCAGCCAAACGTGCAGCCCGACCCTCTGCATTATTTGTAGAGGATGAAGAGTTCTGCTGCACTGAAGGGGGCGGGCTCATTCGTGATCGTTTGACTGGTGCATCGTATCGTTGAGGGCTACGGCTTCTACGCCGCTTTCGATCCTCATCGTAAGAGCGGCGATTCGAGTGCTCTCGACCGCGAGTGTTATCATCAGATTCGTCAGACTTTGGCCATGTCCGGACGTCATTTTCTGCTCGTCTGCCGTCTCTCTCATAGTCACGGCGCTCATAAGAGTCACGACTGCGACTTCTGTCTCGTCGACTGCTGGTTTCATCGTGCCGTCCACGTCGACTACCACGATCATCAAATGAACGGGATAATGGAGAACGGGAACGGCGGGAGTAAGGGCTTAGAGAACGCCGAGACTTGGAGTAGTGATCCCGCGGAGGAGAGGGAGACCTATGATAACCATGTCGTTCGCGGCTGGGTGAGCGATCATTAGACCTGTGCTTCCCCTTATCTTTGTGATGCTTCTTCTTTTCCTTTTTGTCTTTCTTGGGTTTTATACCATTCTTCTCCTGGAGTTGTCTTAGTCGAAGGGGGTTAGACATAAGAGCTTGATAAGCGGCCTGTTCTTGTTGTTTGATTGCTAGAAGAGGATCTTCGCGGATTTTCGCAGCAGTATCCCTAGCAGAGTTCGCAAACTGGACCGCTATGAAATTCTTGTGTGCAGCGCCAACCTTGAATTTCTATCAGTAACCTGAAAGTAAATTGGTATACGTGAATCATACCTTCTCATTCTCATCTCCGGTAAGCATCTTATCCACTCGCTTCTTGCCAAGAAGATAATCTTCCAAGTCGTTTGCATTTTGCCCACTCCCTGTCGCAGGCGTCGAATACATCCATTCTAGTTTCTCCTGCCGCTTTTTCCCTGTTTGCTCTTCTTGAAGGCGTTGAAGCTCCTGCAGCTGTCGTTCTTCCTCTTTCTCTTTCCTAAGCTGGTCAAGTTTCTTCTTCTCTTCGAGCTACGTATCAGAAAGCATGAGTTTGAAAACTAGTACCAAAAGAGGTGAATCACATACAGCTTTCTTCTCCTCAAGCCAGACCCGCTCCTGATTCTTCAGCAGGAGCGGGTGCCAGGACTTTTTCATGTTAAGATCTCCACCACCCATCTTGGCTAATTACGGGGATGAACAAGGGTAAAAATGGTTTTTCGATTATTCCAACGATGTGGAAGAGAAGAAGTGGCTGCGCGGCCACGTGAGTCTTGATTCCAGGCTTTGCGTTGGCAAGTCTTGTGCGCCTTCAACTTCTACTCTCCGTTTTCGCAATGTCTACTCAGCAGCCGATACACCTTCCCAACGACGATGGGAGTGAAGATGAGGATGAGATGCTAGTATATGATGAAAGTCAGGATTCTCCAAGTTCCGAACCGATGTGAGCTTTTGGTTGCCGAGCAATCTCGACCACTCCCAAATTCACCAACGTCAAGCTCTTGTTAGACCAACGCGCTCGATATATGCTTTAACGAGACAGGAAATTACGCGTGGAATCGCCAACAGATTCGTCTATTCGAGGGTATACAGCATACTGTATCTCGTTATGGCAGCCCTCTCTGTCACCACAGTGGTGCTAAGTCTGGTTGACGGATGTCCAGGGTTGCCATTCTACGTCCTCGAAATCATAATTAACTCAAGCATGATCATTGAGGTTGGAATCCGTTTTGTTGCATTTGGAAGGGTAAGTTCTATGCTCGCTTGTGAATTGGTCTGAATGTATATTTAGCAATTCTGGAAATCCCCTTTCAATATCTTGGATCTTGTTATTACGGCGTTTTGCGCCGTTACGATCCTTGTAATTTTTTTCGCAGGATGCGGGTCGACAAGCAAAGAAGAGGAAATTATTGATACATTGCTGTTGGTGGTACGCAATGTGCTCCAGTTCGTCAGACTTGCAACAGTGATGCGCCAGTACGTATCATATCATTACAGATGCATTGATGGTTTAGGTGATGTCATCTGATTGAATATTTGGTTGTTAGATCAGGACAGTCCATATTCTCGAGGCCAAAACCCATTGATCTTACGGCTGCTCGACAAGCAGGATACAGCCTTGACATTGATGTCGAGGCAGGGGACGAGGAAGATGGTGACGTGAGCCAGCCACTAATCAGGGACTCCGTTGACTTCGATGCAGAAGAGACAACGGCACCTACACCTATGCCTCGTGCAGTAGAAGCTATCCGGGACAGAGATGAAGAAGATGTATGGGCAGAGTTGGGGTGATAGCGACGGTGTTCTTTCGTAGAGCTGTGAGAGTCCATAGAAATATGTGGTCAGGTGGTGCAAAATATGCTTCAAACGAACGTTGTCAAGGTTATGCCACTTGATCAAACCAGAGTGAGGCGGAACAGTCCTTGATGAGAAAGGATCAACCCGTGGCGGACGAGCCTATTCGTCGGCGCAGAAATGCCGTTTTTCAGTGACTTATCCTCGTTAGAGTTCGCCACCAAATCAGTGCTCAGTCCGTCTACCAAACTTCACGATTCCTTCTTCTCCTTGACCGGTCAGTCTGGCTGACGCCCTGCTATCTCTGGACTACAGAGTACAAGTGACAAGACACCCCCAACTCGTCATGTTCTCCTGATATTCGCTATTTATTGCTGCTGTCTATATACACAGTGTGCCAGCGACCAATCTGTATATCTATTGCTAGCGAGTCTTCCCCACCAACTGTCTTCCTCTCCCTACCATGTCCGGAGTTCCCACTCAACCCGCTGCTTCAAACCACTGGTGGTCTCGCTCGAAGTCTTCGACCAAACTTTCAAAGGAAAAGAGCCCCCTTCATTTTACTAATTCGTATCCCTCCCTACCTCGTGAATCGGAGAAAGAAAAGCCCTCCTCCAGGCTCAATACTCTGGCTTCCGTCATTGGCCTAAAACCAAAAAAGCATAATATTGCCATCCAGAATCCGCCTTCACTCCCTCCATCACCTCAACCTCCATACTCTCCAGATTCGTCCGCATCGCAACCTTCTCGCCCGCATTCCAAAGCCGTTTCTTCTATAACCACCACAGATGACGATGTCATTGAACCAAATACGCCCCCAGACTTGCGTCCGTCCTATGTGAAGTCAGTCATGGCCATCCCCGATCCAGATCCCTTTGCGTCCAATGGCATATTTGTACCTCACAACGTTGGGATCCCCGACTCAAGCAAGACTTCCCATCTGTCTGATAACAGCTTTTCCAAACACTCCACTCGCGGTGAGAGTGTCAGAGTCTGCAGTCCATCTCAGGCTTCTCTGTCTTCACGTAGCCATAATTCGGTCAGAGAACGTCTGGTCTCTGAGTCTGCGGCACCGACTTCTCGGTCCCGTCCACCAATTAATTTAACTTCCCGGACATTAATGGTCAGGTGAGTCAGCTCTATATATTCATATTCTCGTTCCATTCATACTAAGTTTGTACAATAGAATGGTGACCGAAGAGGATCGCAGTGATCCTCCTAATGACACTTCCCCCACAGTTGTTGCCTCGTCCTCTTTGTTGTCAAAGGATGTAGCTGCTCCTATGCACGCCTCTTCAGTTGCAAGGCGGCCAACACGACCGAGAGGTATGACGGACGCTGGACCATCTCGCCCTAGAAAGAATTCAGATGCCGCAATCGTACTTGTTCGTCAGCCGTCTCTCTCGCGTTTAATCAGCCCGCCGCCGAACAACTCTCCACCGCCTTCACATGCTTTGCCACCTGTGCCTTTGCTCGATCAGATAAAACGAGCGGTCCATTCGCCTGCCGAGATTTTTCCGCACTCTCCATCGTCTTCTTGCAGCCTGTCATGTATGTCAAGCAAGTCAGAAATTGACGACAACAATATGACCACTGTATCAGGTCGCCCTGGAGAAGATGGTCGACATTTGCGTGTACTCAAAGGACAGATGCGAGATCCTTGCAGATCTCGAGACACGTCCCCCCCAACTTTGTCAACAGGTATCAGACCTGTAAGGACGAGTAGCCCCTCCGCAGGGGATCACCATGGGCTCAGGAGAGCCATATCACAGCTATCATTCAGTGATAAAAGACCTGAACGGACTACTTCGCCCTCAGCCTCAGCTATTGAAGATAGCTCTGGATCTCCCAGTGGAAGTTATTCGTCGCTGTCGCCTCCTGGTGGACCGAAAAAGCAACGCTCATTTCACCATCCTCGGGTGCCGGTCCCCCCTCTTCCGCCTCTCCGTCATACCAACTCATTCACCCCATCAGACACCAAGTCTTCGATCCACGACACCTCTCGCGACAAAGAGAAAGAGAAGCAGAGGGGAAAAGAGAAGCGCGGGAGTATATCTTCCATGTCTCGGAGAGGTTTCTTCCCCGGGTCAATGCGGAGATCTTCCTCTCAAATGAATAATCCTACCGGGGATGATGATTCCGAATCTATATTGAGTTCGTGTCCAGACAACGACAAGACCCATCCTTGTTTTATCAATCCCTTTTCTTCGCATGGATCAGAGTACAACGTGGTGTCTCCGGTTTCACTAGACGGTGATGACCTCCCGAGCAGGCCCACGAATGCGATCGAATGCCGGAAGCCATCAGACAGTTTGTCTGTTGACTATATGCCTCAGCATATATTATCTCCAGCTGACATATCAAGGCTGGAGGCGGAGATGAGAATAAAAGAAGACCTTGACAAAATGGCCTCGAAGAGCATGCAAGAATCTGATCATGACAACGCTTCGGAGGACCTCAGTAAGAACAGTTTACGTTTTGGAGTGGGGCGCCCGAGGGGAAGTTCATTTGCGGACTCGGTAACGTCTGCGTCGTCAACATTCTCCGACAGGCTAGAGACTGCATCTTCCATTTCATTCTTCGATCGACGTAACGTGCATCTTCAAGGACGGACAGATTCAGATGAACTAGCGCTCCCTGCCACTTCTCAGGAGCTTGCGAGACAAAGGTCAATGTTGTCGGAATCAAGACCCTCGCCCTCATCTTTAAGACCATCGACATCCCAGGGTACTATAAATGTTCGTTATTTTAGTAACGAGGATGATCAGTCCTTTGCTGCCCCCAGCCTTCCGCCCCCTCCCCGTCCTCGGTCCAGCGCATCTCGGCATCGCGACACCGCATCAAGTAATCGATCTAGTGAAGTACCAATACAACCTCTGTCCCCTGCTCCCGTCCGTGGAAAAGCTGCAACAAGAAGAACCACATCAACCAAGGCTACTTCCGCATCCTCATCTGTTCAAAGGATTCTGCGCTCAGCCGCGTCTAATGATGTCCGACGATCCATTATCAAGAAACCTTCATTTCTCGATATCGAAGATGAAATTGAAACGGAGATGGGTACGAGGAACACCGATAATTGCCGACAGCAGAACTCGATCGAGACATCGGTGGATCACAGCTTCCTCGATCTGGGTCGCGGTGGAAACTCCTTCGATACGATTCGCACCGCAAGTATGGAAAGCCCTATTTAGTTTGTATTGTTCTTTTTAGAGTTTCACATTATGGAGACATACGTGTACATCTCATCCTCCTGGTTCTGTTTATTTCCTGTTAATACGTCCATTTATACCATACCACGTCATTTTATGTTCACTACATCTGGGACATACTTTTGTTCCATAGTAATTGGCTTGTCTGCTTACATTCATTGCTTTTTCGGCCTTCGCATTGTGGCGTTGTATACAAGATATTACACATGATTAAATCAATTTCGAATCGGTATCGCCCTCGCCATGTCTTCGTTTCCGGAACAGCATCAGTCATTAGTAGAAATTAAAATGATCATAGCACTGAACAACCCGGATCATTGGGCTGTCCTACTCCTCGGTCTGGTGGTAACCAGCACGTCTTATCTGGCCTAGACGATGTCGTGCTGCACCAAGATCCTTCTCCAGCGTCAAAATCTCCGCCTGTTGTTCTAGCTCCGTCTTCTTGAATTCCAAATCTGCCATCTTGCTATAGTCGACCTCTTCCTGCATAGCCTGCTTGGCGGTGATTGCCTTGACCTGTCGGACCAACGCTTTGCACGCCTCGGTGACAGCCTTGGCAGCCAACTCCAGCTTCTCCTGCGTCTTGGACATCAGATTAGCTTTTACGCGGGATGCAGCAACCAATTGGGCAGTTGCTGAAGCGACCTCGTTTGAAGCTACGATGAGCTGTTCCAGGGAGTGTGTTCCGGAAATTACACCGTCTGCACTCTCGATGAGCAAGTTTGTCGCAAATGCTACTGATCGCGCAGCAGAAATGAGGCCCTCGGTCCACCGGTTGTGTTTCTTGTAGAACTGCTGCGTTGTACTCGAACCTTTGCCTTCAGTGACAATCTCGTGTTGGGAGTCCGTGGCAGCTTTGATAAGTCGAGCGATGGCACTTGTGATCGCCATCGCAGCGTTTAAGATAGAATCGTGAACCTGAAGATCGACTGCATTGTAGCGAGACGAATCTCGAGGCCGGGATATGAGCCTCTGCAAGCGCTCGGTGGCTTCCTCAATAGCTCGTGCAGCACCCATCATTTCTTGTTCCACCAAGTCTCCGAGATCTCCGTTTGCTTTGGCCCTTGTTCCCGCCTTTCCACCTTTTGGCACTAAGCTATCAACAGTTTCCGACAGCCTCATTAATGCACCGCGGACTTCCGAGTTATTCCTCATGGCCACATCTTTCTTCTGACTCAGTTGCTTGCCGTCCAATTTGTAAGACTGTAGATTGAGGAACAGGCGCAAGCCAACGTCTCCGGCTGTTTTAGCTACCGCCACCAGTTTGTCTGAAGCTTCTTCACTGATCAACCTTGTTACTCCTTTCGTGTTAATCAGGACATCGAAAAGAGACTGAGCCATTTCGTTGGCTGACTTGATGACCTCCACGTGATCACCACCAACTTCCCCACCAAGATGCAGGAGGAACACTGTTGCGAACTCTGTAGCGTTGTTAACGGCTTTCTCAATCATCGACAAGGTATATTCTGGTGTCGAGTTGAGATTCCCGGCTTGTGTGGGAGACTCCAGCTCGTAGATCCCCTCATCCACCTTGTGTACACACGCTTGCAGAATGGAATCTGCATAACAGTTGAAGAACTTGACTTGGCCATAGTTAACCACGGTACTTACCGATGATCTGGTTGAGCTTTTTGCGCGTATCCAGAATGAGATTGTCAATTTGTGCGTTGGTAGCTTCGGCAGCGAATCCTTGATTCTGGGAGCGGTTCAGTTGATAAAATACAACTTTGAATGGCCACACTGACCTGCTGAGCATCTGATAGTTGAATAATCGTGCTATCCATACCCTCCTGCAAAATTGCAATCTCTTGGTCTTTCTCCTCTCTCAGTTGCTCCAAATCGTCAGATGAGTGTTGCAGCTTCGACAACAGATCGTCAATCTGTATTTGCTTGGACTAGAAAACAAGCCATCAGCAGAATGAACATGCAAGAGGTTTGGTCAAGTACTGACGCGCAGTGAATCCTCCAATTCCGTGAGCTGCCTGTTGTATTTTGACAAGACGCTAGAAACCTCAGAGCTCTTGGACCTCGATGCGTCTTCCGCACGCTCATTAGCAAAGCTGATTTCGCGACGTAATCTATCCAGCTCCTCCTTCTGAGTGGATTTCTGACGATCCAAGTCAAACCTAGCTCTATCGCGCTCACGAATCATATCTGCCAATTCCAAATTCTTAACCTTCAAATCTTTCTCCATTCTCTCCATTCTATCGACGGCTTCTTGAGCAGAATTTGCTTTGAGATGCATCTGCTTGAACTTGGATAACATGTCCAAATGTTCGCCTCGGAGCTGGCTGTAAAGTTTTGCAAGAGCCTCATATTTGTTTCGCCACAAGGTAACTTGGTCCTGCAACTGTTGGATGAGGTCATCCTTGGAAGAAAGTTGTGAGGACACATTCACGGCGGCGCTGTTAAGTTCTTGTTCCAGAGCTTTCACCCTCTTGCGTTCGGTAATGAGTCGGACGTCTGGATTTTTGAATTATTAAAGGACATACCCTGTCATATTGTTCAAGCATCAATTGATCACGATCAAATTGACCTCTTAGCGCAAGGATCTCTCGTTCATATCCATGAACCTGGTCGGCAGCTTGGTTGTTGTACTGCATCATCTGTTGCTGAAGCAACTGTTCCTGCGCAAGCCTCTCCCTCTCAGCCTGTTCCTGCTGTCTTAGTTCAAACTCTCGCTGTTGTTGCGCTTCAAGTTCCTGGCGCCTCCTCGTTTCAGCTTCTTGGACTGCGCGCAAAGCGGCTTGTTGTTCTTCATACTCTCTGAGCATACGCGCCTGCTCGTTGATAGTCGATTGGTCGGGAGAAGGTGCAACCGGTGGTGGCGTTTTCGTAGGCCTGGCAGGTAAGTCTGGCGCAGAACCGCTATCCAGCAAATTTGGAGGTTCCTGAACAAGGTCATTGTTGCTTAAAGTATATGTGCAACATGAAACATACTTGAGCAAGTTTTGGAACGTTGATCAGTCCGGTGAGATATTTGAGATTTGAACATTCGTAGTAAAACTTGCGAAGATTGTAGTGTTGAGTGCCAAATCGTGATCGTAATGGCTCCAAGGCGTCGTGATCATTTGTCCCTGCAAACTGACGTTTGGAATAGTATTATACATGTTGGATGTACGCACTTCGATGCATTGCCCTGAGCATACTAGTGATGAATCGATAGATTCCCCAACTTTCCTTGACGAGGGGGACCAGGGCGGATATTCTGCACTCGTTGTTTGCAGAATGCTTGAAATGCGCAAAAACTGTCCTCTGGAAGGAGTCAATTTGATCTTGTAGTCCCATGAGGTCGGAAATGGTCTCATAACTAACAATACGGTCAAAAGATGAAAGGTAAAGGAGAAAGGATGCGTATACCCTTCGTTTGGATCATCGATGCCTTTCAAAGTCACATATTCCTCGTATTCAAATAACCCATTGAATTCCGGTCTTAAACGGTGAAATTTCAGTTTCGCCAGAACAAACTGGACATAGATGCGAACAAGAGATCCGTAGCCTGGTGGACAATTGAACAGAGTATAACGATCGTGCAATGAGTTGCGCTCACCTCGGCTAGTCTCTTGGCCGACCGTTCGCGCACAAGTTTCCAACCACCCAGTTTGACCATGAGCCTCCTTGATCGTCTGGGATCTAGTTAGCGCAGGATATTAGAATGTGTGAGACAGCCGGCGTACAATTGGATGTCCTTCTTGAATGACTTTATGAACAGTGATGAGAGCCTTAAAGGTCTGTACTTCGTCCGACAATATTGGCTGTACTCTCAATCCCGTCCAGAACGAGATAGAAGTATGGTAGTCCCAAGTGTACACTATACATTCTGTAGATGATCATTGGAGACTGCGGAGAATGGGCAGTAATCGCATTGAACGTACTTCTGACATGTTTCTGTTTTGGCGCAGCCTCCTCGGGGCTGGTAGCCTTCTTGATATTGACGACAAGCTCTCCTTCCGCCTTATCTTTGTCCACTGGCCTGGTCGGATAGTGGACTTCGTCGCCTTCGACATCATAGGGATTCTGCTGCCGAGAACGTTGCCCCGACCACCTGGATTGACAATAGAAAAAAGTCAGATCAAGCTCAATAGTATCAAGTGTTCTCACATTATCGAAGCAGTTTCAAATTGTAGTGGATGAGTGTTGTAGACGTCGAGCTACAGTAGGTGACACTGCCACTGCCCGTCAATGGTAGTGACGCTGCAACCCAAATGGCAAATAGACGCGCGACTTTGCTTCAGTTATCGACTGGGATGTTGTTTTTCTTGAGGTCTGGTTTAAGCTGTCGCACTACTGGGCTACTCTCCAAAAGGGTTCCTTTACGAGCTGTTCGGCTCGAGTCGAGTGCTGCTGAATCCAATCCTAGCTACAGAACCCGTCGTTATCCTTTCCTAACTCCAACGATGTTGACTCTTGGTTTCATGCCTTTTTTCACTTTCGCTTTGGGCACTTGGCAAGTTGAACGCCTGAAGTGGAAAATCAACCTCATCGATGAATTAGAAGAAAAACTAGAACGTGAACCAATGGCCCTTCCTCCTCGAATCAAGTGCGGTATTATACGTTTAGACTTTCGTATTCCACACTGACATATGCATTTTTACGGTGGAAAGTCTCGCTGCATTACCCAATTTTATTTACCGCAAGGTTCTGACAAGAGGCAAATGGGATCACGAGCACGAAATCTTGTTAGGTCCTCGGGTTCACGACGGGACACATGGATACCATCTTATTACTCCTCTTATTCGTTCTGACGGAACTACTATTCTTGTCGATCGTGGGTTCGTATCCAAGGATTTCGCAGATGCAGCAAGACGTCCTGAAAAACGAGATGTCGAAGTGGAGGTCAAGGGGATGCTTAGGGCTTCGCAAGCCCGCAATTGGTTCACACCGGATAATCATCCTGACAAGGGCAGATGGTTCTGGGCAGATATAGATTCAATGACAGATTATGCTGGCGGACAGCCCGCAGGCGTACAACCTGTGCTTGTGGAGGAGATATTCGGTATGTAACAGCAGGACTGCAAAACTTTAGTGTTGGCCTAAAGTCAGAGTAGAAGGACATTCCGGCGATGCGTCTCTGCGTCTCAAACACGGAATTCCCATCGGAAAAACTCCTGTTGTCGAAATCCGTAATGCACACATGTCTTATGTCGTTACATGGTTCGTTTTCCTCTTCCTTTGCACTTCAGCTGTCCTCATGCAAACTAGGTACTCACTTTCCGCCTTCACTACATTCATGTTCTTGCGCCTTCTCGGTAAACATAGACGTGCATATGCAAGGCTTCCTCGATAACCGATGACTTCGGGAAAATCGAGAATGCGTCTTTACCATTTCTTCTGGATTACTAGTAGCAATCAGGAAAATATATCTCGCAACGGAGTTTGCTACACCCTCGATATAATCACACTCGGCATTCACCGACGGCTTAAACCGCTTTCTTTATCTGATACTTCATCTTACAAAGGAGAGGCTCTTACGATCATCATTCTACAACTGCCTCACGTTTCAGCTCCTGTGGAGATGTGCGTGTTTCTGTGTCGTAGATTTCACATCAAACATGTATTACAAGGGAATCCCAGTTTCATTGTTGCCGTGTGTGGCTCTTTTCGGCCGCTATGATACCTATATCTTGGGCTTGCCACAGGCTCCGGCTGTCTTCGTTGATTGTTTCCATCCCCACATCCTCATCTAACTAAGCCTATGCCTTCCCCGATTTTCGATGTTGGGGGATCGTCCGACTTCCCGAACCAGATTACAAGCACTCGTACTCGCCCGCGATATAGGACGTCGGGAATTTCTAGTGAGCAAGCAAGACTGCACACTCTTGAAGTCGCGAAACGGGCAGCTTCACCTCCAGCATACGACGATTTCAGTCCCGAGTATTCCTTGTCTCTCGCATTAGCAGATGCAAACGATCATCGCAGTTCTTCACCTTCTACAAAAGGTTCGTATCAGGGATTTGATGTGTTATCTCTATGTTTATATCGAATGCTATATCACAGACATCATGGAGGATGTGGCACGAGCTTTACTCGCACAAAAACGGGCCGAAGCCAGGAAGTTGACCACACTCACTACAATGAGGGCCGACAACCCGGGCTCGGATATTTCCGTGCGTACGAGTTGCAGCGCAGCTTCTCCATCGACGCAAAATTATAGAGCGCAAACTCGCAGCAGCATATCCATGTCGAGTCCTGCGAATGCGAGAGCAGGCTAGTTAATATATTCAATTCTATGCATTTTAGCTTGCTGATGCCTCTCAGTGGCCATATCACGGCCTCCCACTGGCGAACATCGAAAAGAAGATACGGAAGCTTTATTCAACACCATCGCCAGCCATCGTTTGCAGAGTACACCGTCCCGCCACAGTCGTTCAAAATCGTCGTTGTGGGAGTCTATTGCTACTGCACGACCATCCAGTCAGAGTTTCCATGTAGAATCTTCACCAAACCATCGTAGTCCTGGAAAGCGTCTCGCTCCCCTATTGAGGTTTAATCCATTTTGCAGGGCCAGGTCTGAATCTCTTTCGTCAATAAGAGATGGTGTAGATACTTGGAAGCCTCTGAGACGAAGGACGTCCGGCTCAGCAAGCAACAGTATTAGCTCTTAGTTCGCGGTATTAGTGAATTTGTCAGCATATATGGATAAATTCATCTGTTACTTGATGACATCACGGTGACCAAGTTGGGCTAAAGCATCATTTTGATATAACTTTGTCTGAACGTTACTGCCAACACCATCTCTGCTCATGGCAGAGGCTGGCCCCTCCAACCCAGTCTCATCATTCAAGTTTCCCCCTACTCTCGCCGACAGCACCTTGTCAGAAGCGTCCAAATCCATTGGCCTCGGACCGCCACCCATCTTTAGAAATCCACCCCAGACCCATGATACATCGAGACATAACCGTCGCAGAATCAACTCAGAATCACTTCAGAACTCAGGGCCTATAGGAAACAAGAAAACTTTGCAGTCTTTAAACAGAGCGTCCATGAAACCGGAGAAGCGACCAGCGCATATACTTGATGTCCCAGATCCTGGACTCGACGCTTTCTCTGATGAATATGACCTAGGTGAGTCTATATTAGATGCAGACACTTCACTTTCTGACTCTTCTTGCCCCAATCCAGCTCACGAGGGCAAGTCTTCGATTATTGTTGCCTTCAGGCGAAGCTTATATCCAAGTAGACCCTGGGATAATGGAGGATGTACAGCGTGCATTAAAGATGAAGGCACGCAGGGAAGCGAGGTTGAAAACTTTGTCCTTGAATTCATCCGGGAAAGACAGTTCTAGATTTCCAGAGTTCTCGCCCCGCTCATCTTTCTCTACGGGCTCTCCGCCAACCACACCTTCGCGCATGTCCACGGGCATTACATTTCCTCCGAGTAATGGCTTTGATGCCGGTGAATCTGAAGTAGACTTCCGTCCATCCGTCAGTGCTACTGCAAGTCATCCCGTACCAAGGTCCACGGATGATGGAGCAACGTTGGACTGGTCAGGGGACAAGCTGAGTGACGAAAAGCTCGATAGACGCTGGTCTTTATCGATCACAAAGCGCAAGCCAAAAGACAAGGCTATATTAGCCGTCGACAAGCCAATCGTGGAAAACCAAGGTTACGCTTATACCGGTTCGTGTGTTGATTCGTATGGCATACAGGTACTTATCGCAATCCAGAGAAGCTTGTGAGAATCAGGACACGCGCTAAACCACTGACGCTGCGTAAGGCGTCCATGACAGCAGACCAACTCCAAAGGCGTTACACTCTCGTGTATGCTTCCATTACCGGTCCTACACCCGTACACTTGACTTCTGTTGTTCGATGGCATATGTCTCAAGAATCAATTGTCAGAAATTCATTAGAACGTTCTGAGCCGTCGACATGGTTGAAGCACCTTGAAAGAAAGCCAGCGAAAAGGGCACGATCATCTTGGAATGTCACAGCACTCGTTGTCGAAGAATACATGAGGATTCAAGCCAGAGACCAATCCATGCAAACCATTCCAGAAGATTCTGCAGTCATATCCGCTGGACATGCGCCGTCGAAGGTGGAACTTGGTGTCCCTAGATCTACAATGACATCCCACAAGTTAAACAATTCAGCTCTATTGAAGAGGCAAGCGCACGAAAGGCCCAGCTTATTTGATCCTCCTTCAGAACCCAATGCGGATTCTCCCAAGGCCCGTCGGAGCGAAAGTTCGCAAAGCGCATGGAAACATATTCAGAGTGATACAGACTCGCAGAAAAGCTCGAACCATAGCGTTTTTAACTGGTCCAGGAGTCGGCCTGCTTCCCCCGCTAGCAGCCACCTTCATGTCCCCGACTTGGCTCTTCGCAGAAAAAGTGATGAGATTTCATCTGCTCGAAATTCGCCGTCAGAAGGTCATAGTCAACCGGAACCAATTCTAAACAAACAAAGACAACACGCGCGTCCATCAAATCTTGAACTGCAGTCTTTGAACGAGGCCGGCCTAGACGGCGATTCTGTTCCTCCCCTGCCAAAGTCGAGCGCTGCGACTGCTCGGAATTTGGAGGGCATTCAAACAACTCAACGCGAAAGCAAGACTAATTTAGAGGCAGAAGGGACGGTCAATGCAGCTTACAACGCTAAGCGTTCTGCACGATTACACCGTGTAAGAATGTCACTCCCGTCGTCGGACCGTCTACTTTACAGAGAAGAAGAGAAGCGTCAGAAGCAAGCAGATGAAGAGAAAGAACGTCAAGAATACGAAGTCAGAGCTCAGTAAGTGTATTATATATAAAAACCTCTGGATTGTTGTTGACCCATTTAAAGACTACTTGAAGGTGCAATCAAGCAGAACTACAGGATCAGACAGGTCTTGCAAAGAATCACAGGGGAGATCAAAGAATTCAATGGCGTCCAGTCAAGCGGGCTCTTGGGTGTACCTTGCATTAGTGTACCTCATGAAGTCCTGGACGCTTTTTCTCATGATCCATCTGCCGTAACGGGATCCACGCGAAGATTAAAAGGTTGGAGGGCTGTTGACGACATCCATGCGCGTGTAACATGGCAGCGAGAGGTCTTGCGTAACTTCGTAACCAGCGTTGCGGGGTCGAAAGAGCAGTTCTCGATGCCTACCGGGATCTTTGACGGATCTATTGCAGCATTAATGGAGTCTGTTGCTCACTTGGAAAATCAACGTGATGTCATCATTGACAAAGCTGATGAAGTGACGGATCTGCTAGCACGAGTGCGCGAGATGCACGGGTTAGTGAAGGCGGAATTCAACGACACACTGGCTCATACATCTCAGATATATCCAGAGGTGTGTATCTTCTAAGCTTCTAACTTCGCAAGTCGGTCTAAATGTGACTCAGATATCCCAAATATCTGCTTTGGAAGAGAACTACAGGAATAGGTACCAACAGGTCTGGGCTATTGGGATGGATGCGTTGACGTTTATCCTCGATTCTGTTACACCTTTCTGGAGGACGTATGGGAAAACAATTGGAATCGATATCCAAGACTTTCTTATTATACCCTGGTATCGCAACGAATTCACTGGCGAATCCAAACGCTACAGCATCAGACATATACCAAAAAGGTCATTTCGACACTGGTTGAGTCTACTTATGCTGCCCACAATCACCATCATGACCATGATTCTACAAGCACGAACGGCGATTTTCTCGTTCGGGTGGATTCTGAAGACCCTCTTTCTCAGCAATCCGGGCTTGTGGACAATTTTCTTACCATTCTTAGTGACCGGAGTAATCGTCCAGTGGGCTGTAGTGCTTTTCGAACTGTCCATTATAATAGCCCAGGTTGGTGTCGTCATTTGGTGGATTGGATGGAGTATAGGGCTTTATACTTAATCATCTGATTGATAGCTTAGTATTTTCCGCTGTATACGTTCGTATATTTTATCAATTATTCCTGGAGGTACATTACGAACACTGCAATGTATTCATACTGCATTAGAGGATCACTGTTGTGACTCGGGATGATCCAGGGGGTCATCTTTGACGACATTGGATGGCGGAACGGACGTTGATGAATTAGAGTAGTCGGTAGTCTGCACCTGAGGTGTGTGGTCGGCGGGGGTCTCACCCACTGACAAACAGGAACGGCAGTATCCTTGAATGATGCCAAAGTCAATTCATCGTATAATATTATGTGAAGCGACTTACGACCGCCCTTCAGAAGGGGCACGTCAGCTTGTCCACACCCATGACAGGTGATCTTCACAGGCGCACTAAGGTCCATAACGAAGCCATGCTGCTCCGGCTGTACAGAGGCCTTTTTGCGTTTTGCTGGGCTCTGCACCAGTGAACTGGCAGCTTCATTCGAAGATTTTTTGCGTGGTGCGGAGGGCTTGCTTCGTTTTCGTTTAGCAGTGTCACTCCGGGACGGCTTGATGAGCCGTGTCGCAAATAAAGGTGCAGCCTAGATGAGTTTGGTTCAAGATGGAAGGGAAGAAAGACGACAAATGATGATACACACATTGTGTATTTGACTTAGGAGAGGGCCTTCTGGTAGCCTATGTTGCAGGTACACTCGTGGAGGTTGCTTATTGCACTTCAAGATTGGTAAGATAATTTAGGTAGGGGACTGGACTGTGTCTGTATGCACCTTTTCTTCCAGTATCTTCTTATTCGCTTCCATCGCGGAAGGACCACCGGTCCAAGTTTGGACAAAATCCCATAACGGAGCAGGAGCGTTAGCGAAACGAAAGGTAACCACTTGACTTGGAGAGGATGAATTATTCGGTTCAGGCTCGGAGAAGCTCAGGCCAGAACCTGGGGAGCTGTCAGTATACAACACGGTTGAGAGCAATATGTCGTGTCTGGAGGTATGAGTGGTCGACGCTACACGTTCACAATAAACCACTCCACGAGGAAAGACGAATTGCATTGTATGTTTCTCTGGGAATTCGAGAACCAAGTCGGGTGGCTTTGTGCTCGAGGACGAAGATGGTGCTGGACTTGAGTAGCCTGTTTGAGGCCTGTTTGGAACAGCGGAATATGGAGATGACGAAGATGGCAACGGGTAGTCCTCGTCAGGGGAAGCCGCTAATGACTGAATTAGCAGTCCGAGGGTTCGTAGTTGCTCCTGGCTTGCATATCCAGAAGCTGCCAGTTGCAATAAATTCGCAAGTGTGGGGTTCGAAGCACCCGCCCTTGTCACTCGAGAAAGCAATTCCGGTGTTATGGCCACAAGAGGATTTCCAGCTGGTTCTGATGGTGGCGGAGGGGCATACTGGTAACTGTACGAAGTCGCACCGTTCCAAGGTTGAGGGGTCGTGTATTGAGATGGCGGTCTATATGCAGCGGCCTGGACAGGCGGAATGGTGTAATGAATCTCAAAGATTGATGTGTTACAAAACATATGAGGGCCGATGTAAATATCGCATGTTCCATGACGTTTCGAGGTGTGAGGAGCGGGAACGATGCCAGGTTTTTTGCTGCGTGACTTGCTGGAGAACTGGGGAAAAACAGATAGCCATCGTTCACGGGCTTCAACATGCGTTTCGTCAAATAAGCCTTGAAATACACGAAACCATCCGCGTACATTGTTTCAGAGACAGTAGAACAACACGACTTGGTTTATTTCAGCATGCTTGATAGCGGATCTGTGAAGCCTTACCTTTGCGCGACACTGCACCTGACTTCAGACGAATCACTCGGATCTGGCTCTGGAGTGCCCGATACAGGGAGAGATAATGCACTACTGGCCATCCTAGTGGCAGGAAGTCAAGGTTGTAGCGCGCCGAGTCAGTGACGAACTCACGAACTTAGAGTCTCCGATTAGATAAAAAATATTGCCCAATTCGTCTTCAACCTAAACAACGACGCCGGAGGCCTTTAGTTGCCATGTCTTCGAGAGTCCGTCAGTACTTCCATCGTTGATGCAAATATTACATTTATTTGAGTCTTGTTTTGGTTTAGAAAAGGGTGGAACCTTGTTCCGTCCCGTTGCAAAGACGAGAGGACGGCCGTCGACTGAGTCGACTTCTCATACTTCCTCCGATAATTTCAACAATGCATTCCCGAATACACTTTCGTCTTCTCGAAATGAGTCTTCTACTGCGATGTCGCCTCCCTTGACTATTCCTCGACACTCGACCCTGAACTTATCAACCTCTGTGAGAGCCTCTGAAAGTCAGACATCACAGAATGATACCTCAATTTCTGTCGCGTTGTCTACTTCTGCAAGCCCTGCTCCTTCACAACAACCTCCCCCTGTTCGCACACTGTCTGCTCCAAGATTTACAGAGGCGACCGCTATTGCAGTTCCCTCCCGAAGTGCACCCACGCCTCTAGTCATTGGTCAATCCAGGCACTCGCTGACGACGTCAAGAACGATTGCATTTCCTTTTACTAAATCAACCACAGTTTCGGGCATCGAACCAGTAGTAGCTCCGCTAACAACCCAGATTTCTACCCCGGTTCAGGTTCCTGCTTCGCAAACGCAACCTGTGGGCACCGTTATTCCAATCACAGAACCCGTCTGCGGCACTACAGGTCCTGGCGAGCTGGACTCCGTGCCTGTAGATCCATCTTCCTCGTCCCAGGCCACGCCATCTACCAGCGCCGAACGCATTCCTCGAACGCGGAAACGTGCTGCGAATGGGGTGGATAATCAACAAGACGGTTCTACAGAATCCCCTACGAAAAGGCCTCGTCGTTCTTCTCAATCCAAGAACCCAACAACAGATGATCACGTAGCTGACACCGATGCGTCATCGCGAGAGTTAAGGAGGAGAGTCAGCTCGAGTGGAAATACCGTTGGGAGCGGAGACTCCGATGATAACTCTGTATCAGACTTAGTGTCAAGTCACTCCAAATCAAAGCGACGCTCTTCTACTGTGTCAAGTAGACCACGTCAGTCAAAAGGGCCGAGTCTGCCTCCATATGACCCAGGAACATCAGGTACAGACCTCGACCCGACTGCAGTTACAATGGCAAATCTTTGCAAGGACACTGGCCAGGGCCGTGTGAGCAGCAAAGCTATCGAGATCATGAATAATCATATCGCATGGAAGACGGCAAACAGGGAAAAACGAGCTCGCATGATCGCATTAATGGAAGCGAAGAAGTTTGGGAGGAATTTAGAACAGGAAGAAGAGGCGGCAAGTCGGTATAATAGCTCTGATATTACGGCCAATGAGCGTACTGCTACGCCTTCTGCTCCATCAACCGACGTTAGACCCATGGGAGGTCCTGACTCTGCTGAAGGACCTGGACCCTCCACGGGAGAAGCTCCCACGGGCGATTTCGACTATTCTCAGTCGATGACTGCCAGTCGGTTCAACGTTCAGGTTAGAATCGGACCTAGTGGAGAGACCGTCGTTGATGAAGAATCATTATTCGTTGACACAAGCGCCGAACAAGATACGGAACACTATACACACGTCGAGGAATCGGACCTCACTAAGTTTGTAAATTCTGCTACCCACAGTAAAAAGTATAGAGGATCTCGGTGGACGGCCGAAGAGACTGACCTTTTTTATCATGTGAGTAATAATTCACGGTGTTCTGAGACTTCTTGGTCGTCTGACAAACCAAACTCTAGGCGTTGGCGCAGTTTGGCGAGAACTACGAGCTTATTTCTTATGTCCTTCCCGGTCGCGACAGAAAGGCGTGTAAAAACAAGTTCAAAGCCGAAGACAAGAAGAATCCTACTAGGATAAATTATTGTTTAAAGAATCGCGTTCCATACGGTAAATTGCGCCATCGATAAGTCTCGTCTTTAGCCTTTTCTGACCTCGTTTTTTAGATATTACAACATTGTCACGGATGACTGGGAAAGACTTTTCAGGCCCTACGCCTGTCATTCGTGCTCCGACACCAGCAAAGTTGGTAGAGAGTGATCAGAACATCGTCCCAGTTGCTTCTGATGGTGCAAATAAATCAAGTCATGTTACAAAAAACAGTCGAACACCTAGTGTTGTCCAGGGGAACGATGATGATGAAGAGGTCCTTGGCGATGTGAATAATTTTGACGAGAAGGACGATGATACATGAATGACTCTCGGGACCTTATGATCTATAAAAAGCCGTCTTTCAAATATCATTATTAGAGTACTGACCTTCTTGATAGAGGAAAAGCTTTAGAATACTAACTTGTCTTATCTTTATGCTGTTTTATCGCTTATTTCTAGCATCAATTGCTTTTGCGAAGAAGCTATCAAATACAAAGAAATCGATAGATTGAATGCAACTACTACTTTGTGCTTACCGCAGACATTCCACTCCAGACGCTTTCAGCTCCGGAGGTGGCATGATATAAAGCCCATATTGAGGTTTTTTATCCAAGATTCCGGTTCATCTAGTACTAGAGTATGACCTCTTAAAGTTCACCGGTGTCACCTCCCATAGCTATCTCTCCATTTCACGTCGATGCAATGATGAGGTCGCTTTGCGCCTGGTCCATTTATGGTATTTGTTTGGACGACAGGACGTTGCCAAACAAACCCTTGCCAGTTCGGCGTCTAAATCAGTGTTGGAATTGTCAAGGCTTACGAAGCTAATGATCTTCTCTCTCATGCGGAGGTTGTATTTCCGAGGGGAAAATGTTACAAATTTTGTCGCAACACACGTTTGTATGTCGATGTCCTTCATTTCACGAGAGCAATTCGCAACGGCCTGGAAAGTGTATGAAAGCGAACATCGAAATTCATAAATGTGTGTAATTTATATTCGAAACTGAGACCATGAACGACGTACTACATTTTTCAACATCAAACATTAAAGACATGCAAAGCAGCGAACTACAATTATGTGTATAACATCAACAATAACAACATTAAAACATAACAAAAAAGCGAAGTCGACAGAAGAAACATGAAATGATGAATAATGATGATGCTTAAAAACGAACAACTAATGTGCAATGTCTATATTATATGAGTGGTTGAATTTGTGTGTGGTTTATTATATGATGGAAGAAGAATAGAAGGGTCAACAACGTCAATAAAACGAACGACGGTGTTGAGTGGGCGAAAAAAAAACCCTGGTGTCCATTGAAATGAGATAAAGAAAGATGCAAAGTTTCAAACTTGATATGTTTTTTCTAACAAGAAGATGCGATCGGAAGCCAAATAGGAAAAGAGGATAAAAGAACAAGCGAAAGATGACAAAAAAAATAAGGAAGGAAAAGGAGGAGCAACATTTCAACGGTTGCCTGTCCACATGGTCCAATCCTGTGCAGGAACCTGATGCATGTTCTCAAAGCCGTTCGAGTGTGCATAGTGGTTACGATGAGGTAGCGGTTGAGCATTATGGTTCCGATTGTGGGAGTTATGATGTTGACGATGTTGACGCTTGCCACGATGATCGTGTTGTTGGAATCCAGGTTCGTGTGGAAATGACGGCACGCGATGAGCCGGGGAAGTCAAACCATTGGTAGGTGGCGGATGCATATAAGTTCCTGGGACTACAGGATGCTGCGACTGTGGTTGGCGAGGAGGCTGGCCCCATCCTACAGAATGTTGAGCAGGATAAGAGTAAGCAGGCACTTGTGGGTGCTGGGAATACTGTGGTATTACAGCTGCAGGGGCCAGAGTTGATATGTCAGCGGGTGAAGGAGACGATGTAGTCGCTCCTGCCTGCCTGTTGTCAGACATATATTTCTCTAAAGCTTCCGTGGGGTAGACTGGTATGAGAGTTCCTTGCTCGCCTTGAATGAACCCGGTCGGCTGCAAAGGAGGTTGAGCAGGTCGTTGTTGACTTAAAGCTGGATCTGCCGGGAGAGGCATCATAGCATAAGTACCTGGAACCATGGAACTGGTGGTTGGGGGCATGTAAGAAGGTGCTGGTGCATAAGCCGGATATCCTGGGACATATGGGACGGGATAAGCGTATGGCGGAGGATAACCTGTCATCCAAGGTGCAGGAGCGTAGAAAGGAAATGGGTAAGGTAACAAGGCCGGCTGCTGAACCGGAACCGAATTTTCCGAAGAAGGATGGGGACTCGTAGAAACCGACGAAGACGAGAGGATGTTTGGCGTCTCTGCATCGACTGGAGTCTGAGGAAATTCGAGTGTCCTCTCTAGAGTAACATGGGTCTGGGGAACCATCAACTCTCCATTACCTACTTCTGCAGGATTAGTATCGGTTGTTTCCGATATGCCCATCATATCGAAACCCATTCCATTCATAGCCACGTCTCCTTGAATCCCAGGAACTCCATGATAAGGGAAACGGCGTTTTCGCCCATAACGGCCAGGAGGATTCATGTCACGAAGCTGAACACGAATATGACGACCATCTCGCACGCGGTCATGCTCTTCAAGAATAGCTTGCTGGGGCGAGTCTGCATTATCAAATTTAACAAAAGCAAAAGCAGTGCCTTTCTTAGTAACTGCGAAGCAGTACCCGATCAATATCAAATAGAACCAACGAGAGGAAAATAATTTCACGTACTAGGCCGGATAACTTTGACGCTCTCAAGACCACCAAAACGATGGAAAATCTCTTTAACGATTTCTTCTTCCCAATATGGTGGAAGTCCACCAACAAACAATGACAAGGGGTCAAAGTAAGGACCCTCACAGCCATTGGGCATCATTTCCAAGTTGCCGCTTCGAGGAGTTCTCGGAAAGCCAGATGCATTTTTGGGAGTGACAGGCGTAATTGATGAAGCAGTAAAATCAGGAGTAGGAGGGACATTGTCGACATAGTCAGAAGAAATGTCGGTTGTGGAGGTGAGTATAGAGGCATCGTGGGTCGCGGCGACGTCATCAGCCCAGCTCATTTGCTTGACCATGAGAGGAGGAAAATCCTCGTCTGTGAACGAGGGCAACTCTGACTCAGAGACATAACCCTCGTGATAATTTTCCTCGCCAGAAAGATTGGATTGGATCGATGGGAAGATGGGATCCATCACCGGGGAGGAGAGCTCTTTAGTGTTGGTGGCGTGAGGAGTCCAGGGTGCTTCACGTTCATCCCCGTCAAGACAAGAAAGCCCATTGGGAGTCAAAGAAGGATCTTGATCGCGATTATATGGTCTGTATCCTCTCTCGTAGGTCTGATGTGTCCAAGTGATAGTCAAGTGTGGCACAGTCCGTAAAGTCTGTATTACGAAAGTTGAGTGAGAGATAATGTTCACAAAAAAATAACACCAACGTACCATTAACGCACTCAAGGCGTCATTACGGTGATTGAACTTTACCTGCCAGACATCCAATTCCATACCAGGAGCTCTCGGCGCATCGTGAGGAGGCTGTATTGCCGCGTCATCTATCCAGTAAGTGTCGATATAAGACCATTATATACAACATGATACAAAGTCACAAACTTTGTTTGTATGAACAAATCTCATCGATAGGACCAAAAGAGGAAACGATTTTTGTGATCGACTAATTGTAACGTAGTATACGGCCCAAATCAGTTCCAGAAGGAAGACTAATCGGGAACTGGAGGCAGACCCTGCGTACCTCTGCATCATACTTCAACGGCGACAAAAACAAACCTTCTTCTTGTTCATCGTTGTCGCGCTGGAAGTTTCGCGCCTGATCGTTGTAGATGATAGAAAGATATCTGGAAACGAATTGGTCCTGGTTAAAATCGCCAGGTAAATTGAAATTACCTTGCTCCCTGGTTTCGAAAGATCCTCATGGCGGAGGCGGACTCTATAGGTACGGTGATTCCCTGCGCACATTCACCAAAATTAGATGCTGTGCTAGATGAATTAGTTGCCGGAGGAGGAATGTATTGTGTGGGTGCGCTGAGAGAAGAAGCATATACCAATGTCAAAACGTTAAAATACGGGAATCGATGATGCATATATGCGCACCGATAAGATAACAACAGCGATCGCAAAGATCGTGCCTTCTCATATCGAAGATAGCGACCCAGAAACGGCTGGCTAGGTTTAGACTGGAGAGTATCGATGAGCCGATTGGCAGCAGCAGCGTCCTTCCATAGAACACGTTAGCATGCATATACAAGCGCTCAGACTGCTGCCCTCGCTAAATCACCTCGCATTGGACGAAAGCACAAACACTACCGCGCGTATCGCGAACGACTTTGACGTTCTTGATCACTGCAAACTCAGAAAGGTGTTCGGTGAGAGCACGCGTCAGGTCCCGCTGCTCTACACTAGATGGTAGACTGGAGAGAGTTCATAATTGACAAAGAGCGATACGAGGTTATTGCAAGAGACAATACCTTCCAACAAAGATGCTAGCATCGTGCGGCATTTTGTCGTTGTTCTTACTGAGGTAAGGCACATCGGAGGGAGCGGGCCTTGGAGATAGAGAAGGCTCTGTCCGAGTGCTACCTGCAGTAGATGACGGACGACTGGGCAGTCCAGAGGGAGAGAGGGAATCGAAGCGAGTGCCCCATCTTCTCGGACTGGCCTCTGTAAACCTGTAGGGCATTTTAGAGGAGGAGGAGTGTGTGTAAACGATAGGAGTGAGGACTTCAAAAACAAGAAGCAGGAGGAGGGGGTGGGGGTAGGAGAGGGAAAGAAATGGAGGAGGTATTTCTTTAGGATCGAGGTCGACAAGAAATTCAGGAAAAAGTGAGAAATGTGGTACGGGCAGAACATGCTGCCAAACGAATCTGGAGCCGAATCGGAGAATAATTAGCTGGAATAGAATTTGTCGATCCCCGTCTGTGGAATACCTGGCAGTCCGAGGCTCAGTGCGCCGCATGTGTACCGGCTCGTAGCATCGCCGCTTCTTTTTTACTTCGTTCTCTGTTCTTCGCTGCACTTGCCTTTCCAAGCTGCTCCATCTCCTCTCCTGGTCTCATCAGATTCTTCCATCCGTCCGCTCGATTCGCTGCCGCAAGTTGTGATCGAGAACATCTTCAACTTCTATCTCGGCTTCTCCCGGCGTCTTCTTCGTCCGCTCAACTTGAAACCAAACATGTCTGACGACGAGTACGGCGGCGGCGGTGCTGGCGGCGATTACGACTACGGAGGCGGTGGGTGAGCACATCCATCCTTCATCTCTTACCATCCTTTTTTTTCCTCACTCGTCCCTCACAGTTTCAATGAAGACACCTTTGTTCGTACCTTTTCTGTCTCAACAGCAATCACTTCTATTCATGCCCGCCCAAGGACGACAACTACGACATCTTAGGGGACCTCAATGATGGAGACCAAGCTGGCCTCGCAGGTGAACAAGCAGATGCAGATGGCGACCCATCCAGAATGAACGGCGTCGACGGAATAAACGGTATCGACGGCCAGGATCACGACATGCCAGACGCACAACAACAGGCGGAACAACCCACAGCTGCTCCCCCTCCTGGTGCACAACCAGAACGACAGCCTAATAAAGAGCGTGTCACCACTCCATACTTGACAAAATACGAGAGAGCACGGATATTGGGTACAAGGGCTTTGCAAATCAGGTAACCTTCTCCCCCAATCCCCGACTTCAATGCCCTACCTTTTGTCATCAGCATGAATGCGCCTGTTTTGGTACCTCTAGACGGCGAAACAGATGCACTCCAGATAGCCATAAAAGAACTCTCCCAACGAAAAATTCCCCTCATCATTCGACGATTCCTTCCAGACGGTAGTTTCGAGGACTGGAGTGTTTCAGAGTTGATCAGCGAGTGACGACAAGTCATCATCTGTATTTGCACTAGTGTATAGACCATCAGTCTTGTTTATCTTTCCAACCTGTTCAATTGCTCCAAGTGATATATGTATGAACTCGAAAAAAACTTGCAAATACAATAAAGAATAAACAGTTCACGAGAACAAGTCCACATTATCACCAACTTTTCTTCGTCTCTGATTCCATGCTGACATTTCCATTCTGGTCGAGCCCACCTTTCTTGGTTTCTGGCCATCTCCGTCCACCTTCATTGGGCTTCCTATTGCGTCAAGAACCGAGGCTGCTTTAACACGGCCTTTTTTGCGTCTTTTATCAGCATCATCGTCCACTTTCATCGGGCTACCGATCCAGGATATGTCATCGATGGGTTTTCCTCTTCGCGACTCGATCTCTTCATCTACTTTCATCGGGCTATTTGTCGCATCGAATAATAAATGTCGCTCGTCCAGCGACATCATCGATATGGCTGCATTAACACCGCGTCGTTTGGATGGACTGCAGTCGATGTCTGAATAATGTGATGAAGATTGTCGACGCTTGCTTGGTGATGACGGGGGTGTCTGAGAAGGCGGTTTTACAATTACAGGTTCTGAAGGAGGTGCAGCTATAGGCCCTGCAGCGCTGAATGGTGGAGGGAGGTTCTCTTTTCGTTTTTTCTTGTTGCCTATCACACCGGGTTAAAACGAGGAGGAACTGCACGAAAAGTTCCACCACATACCTTTAGGTTTGACACCCTCCGTCTCCTTGGTGGCCTTGAAGGAACCTTCGCCGTCGTTGGAAACAAGCGTTTGCTGGACTTCCCAATCAGAAGGTTTCGACTTCTTCCAGTCCTCAATAACCTTTTCCGCCCAGGTATCCGTATCTCCCGATACATGGTAATCGATGATATCGTCCCATTCGCTGCCAGGAGGCGTCTTGTTGACAAATATCACCTTTCCAGAGAATTGTTTCCCATTCTTCGGAGAGCAAGAGGAAGACAACGACGATGACGACGACGAAGCGTGGGTAGCCTTTGCAAACTCTTTCACCAGCTTCTTTAGACCGTGCACCTTCATAGACGTCCCCATAACAATGAGCATGTCCGGCTTTTTCACAATATCCTTTGTCTGAATCGCCCCAATCTCGTCACCCAGAGGATGTACTTCATCGTAAAGAACAATGGCCGGGCGAAGCGTGCCCACCTTCAGTGCACGAGCAGATCGAGCTACGCGAGCTTTGGCTGAACGTAACACCCAAGTCTCAATTGAGCGGTGATAAGCGAGATGTGAAATGGACTCACAACGTTCCATGCAGTCTGGACAATCTGGGGCTACCCCCTCGTTGAACATCAACACATGATCCTCACCGCAGAGATAGTCTGCAGAACAGAACGTACACCTGACACGGTGGATATCCCCATGCAGCTGCACATTCCGTACCTCTTTACCCTTCAGCTTCCCCTTCCCTTTCCCAGCTGCCCGTGTATGCGGACTTGAACTACCAAGGAGCCCAGCTCGCTCCTCCAAGCCGTCTATGTTCTGGGTATACGATCGGAGCAGCTTGCGTTTTGTATCCAGAGTTTTGATGAAATGATGTGTAGGCGAAGGCGACGCGTTATCGATGGCCCTCTTGAGCTCGGATATGAACGTGTAGAACACGGATGTTGACGTGGGGTCGCGGAATAGCGAGGCATCGAATAGGTCTCGTCCTTTCAAAACCACATCAGGATATTTGCGTTTAACGAGTGCATATAAGCCGTCAGATGATCGAAAATCCTAGTAGAAATATGTGAGATATCCCCGTACAAACAGCAAAAGAAAAAAAAAGCGATTTACTGGTATACCGGACGAGCAGGATATCCCTGCTCCTGTAACAACAATTATTTTCTTGCTCTTCGCGACCGCAAGAGAAAGATTTGTTAGTGCACGTCTTGTAGACGCGTCCGAAGCCTTTGGATTCAGCACCAAAGTAGTAGTCGGCATTGATTGACAAGCGTTGGAGGAGGTAGCGCGTCGTTGTATTTTTGGTTGTGAACTTTACGCTCTCCGTCCACAACTTCCAAAAACGCGAAAAATCCATCACGTGGACGCTCACGTGACTCATAATTGACTCTCAGAACGCCAACTTGTGTCAATTGCAGAAACAAATAACAGGGAGGCGTATCGCCCATTCGAATATAGTTCTAATACATTATCTGACCTCATGTTCAGACCCGAACGACCTCTCATAGTAATGAATAGCCCCAGTCGCGTTCGAACAAGAACTTGGTGTCGTGCTTTCGATCGTTTTAAAATGTCCATATTGTTCCTGTCAAATACCATGAGCCGATAAACACATGCAAAATACTGTAGACCGGAACTCACAGTTCCCCATACGTGGCCGAAATACCAAACTTCATCAAGCGAGGTCCCGTTATTGATGCACCCGAGGTACGGGACAGCTCCAGCCTGGGCTTTAAGCGCGCTTTGCAACTGACTCAAAGTATAAGTTGTTTTGTTCGAGGGAACAATACCGTAGCTAAATGATCACTCAGCGACTGTTATTCAATAATGCATAACGACACTAGACACTCACGCAGCCAACATGTCATATGTGGGGAACATGCGGAAACCTCTGGAAGGAAGCATCAGTCACCGAGTGGGTAGTAATGGCGGACAAAGACTCACTTGACAACGGTATCAAAGAAATTTATAACCTCTTCATGTTCCTTATAATCCGGGTAGCAACCGACGTCGAACGTAGAAGTGCACGTCGCGTGCTTAGAGAACTAGAAACATTACGTTGAACGAACATTTATACAAAAGAAAAGAAACCAATACAAACCTCGTGAGCCCACAAATTACGGTTGGGAGAGCCTTGATTAATCCAGTACTTGCCCACTGAACAAGATTCATCAGCATAAAACGAATTAAACATTCATCCCGCCAAAAGAAAAGACGTACAGTAATCGAGAAGGTCGTACCGCCCATACGCCTTGATAAAACTGTCCACAGAAGGTCCAGTCCAAGGTGGAATAACCGTTCCGTTCGGAAGTATGCTAGGACTGGGAGACGGGTCATATTGACGAGAGAAATCGCAATATTGTTCAAACGACCTATAAGCATCGCGTTAAAATTTACTATCACAAGAGAAAAAAAGAATGAAGACAAGCTAACCCATCACAATTATCTGGCCAAGCTCCATGCTATCAAACGGATTGAGCCCAAAAAATATATACCACATATCACAAAGCACCCACGATGGTCTACACAACGCGCAAAAGCATTCAGACAAACATTCAACGGTTGATGAGGGAAAAAAACCCCCACCCAAGAAGCTTTCGGCAACAGTTGTCCCTCACTCTCCAAACCGGTATACGTGCTCCAGAACTGGGTGTACAAGACCAGCCCGCCGGGGGTCGGGGTGCAACACGAATTTTCAATAGCAGTGGTATTCTCACAAGAATACGTAGACACTGTGTTCGCGCACGAAGTGAGATTTGGATACGTCGCAGGGATGTGCCAACGGTGCGGTTCCCATTCAGATGCTTTCACGAGCGACGCGACTAACACAAAAAAGCCTAGGATGGCGGCCATTATGGTGGTTGGGGCTGCTCAAGGCACGGTGCATGGCGAGCTCCGTTTATCAAGCCTTTGGTAACGACGCACCGGGTGCAGGCACATCGCCAAGGATTGAGATCTAGACGCACGTGGGAGGATATACCGAGAGCCACGCTGTTCACAAACCTCGGTCCACCATCGAGTCCTGATTTGGTTATGTTTGTTTCATGTGCATCTGCCCGTGAGCAGCCCTGACTCGGATGCATCTCCTCCAGTTAACTGATTCACTTGGATTAAAACGGATTTTTTTGACCAAAGGTATATCATTAGTACAAAGGTAGCATCATCAATCACACAAGCCAGAATACAGGAGCCTTTTTCAGTCAGATCAAACAGAGAGCAAGAGTCGAGTGTCCAGCAAGAAATCAGTCGTAGAACTAGCAGAGAAGCACCTCAGAAATGGTCAAACGTCAGCCCATCCACCTTCGTCTAGTTTGTATGATGCCTCGCTTTCAGGTCTATCTGGACTGTCAACAAGTTTTGCTACGCGCTCTTCAGCACGTCCTAGGAACGAGAGGTTGAGAATATCACATGGTTACTCGAGACAGATTGCGTGCCTTTCCTGAGGAACATTCGAGTCGCGGACGCGTGAGACAAGATATGTCCACCAATTGGCTTGAGAGCTCCTCCAGCAACGAATGTCATCGTAGCTCCGGGATCAGCTATGTGGTCTCAGGTCGATCATTTTTTAAAACGAATAAAGGAAGGAACGCACATTGAACTTGGTTCGTGAGCAAAATGGCAATCTTGAATTGGAATCACAAATAGTCCCGAAAGGGATAACAGGTTACGCACATTGTACTCCTCGGACAATTTTGACAATTTTGATAGCATCTACGCAGATTGACGTATGATTTATTCATTAATAAAGCTTCACCTACCTGCGCCAACTGTGAAGACTTCAGTACTGCGAACCCATAGATGGAATGAAGTAAGACACGGACTTTCTGTTGTCTTTCGCTCAGTTCTCCTCGTCCAGAAAAGTCTGTTCGAAACAAGGCCATGATGCTATCAATAATCTTGGAAGGGTCAACTTAACGTGAAAAGTGGAAAATTTTAGTGTACCAGTAATCTGAAATCCTTGTCCTCGGCAAATCGAAGTGAACATTCGTTTATTAATTCCATCTAACCAGATGTTACTTGGAAATAAAACATGGAGTCGCCAGAATACATACTTGATGCTCGCTATTGAAGGCTCGGGCTAATTCCGAAAATCTGAGTATCACCGCAAAAGGTGGATGCAATCTGCTTACCATATAGAATATTCTCTAATGCCATATCTCCATTGACACCAAACCTTTCAGCGATTGAACGGATTCGGTCGGGTCTGAAAGTTCCTGCTCATGGTCGTGTAACTTCAGCTGCTCCTAAATGCATGTTGAAGCTGACCTTCTGTGTCAATGTATGCGGCCTAAACAGCAAAATTGAGGAATTAGACGAAAGATAAAGGCGCATATATCCACCTTTCCAGACGCTCCTCCCATTTCCGGAGGAAGTTGAGTAACTACGCTCATTGTATGCGCTAATTGCGTTTTCCCTGTTCGAAATTCCCCGTAAACTGTACAAGAACGACATTAAACAATTCATAATAGAAACAAATGATACACACCTTCACTGATAGATTGCGACGAGAACCCCCCTGGTGTAACACGTGTCAAAAATAAAAAGTTCAATCTTACATTGTTACATACCGCCAAGGATGCCATCGACAGACTTGCTGCCAGTACTAATCACAATAACTCGCTTGCGCTTGTCTGATACTTCGAGACCCGTAGCAAATGAAGAGCCCTAAAAGCATCGCGACCTCAAGAATTCCATGACGGGCTCATTTTGAAACCTTACTAATATTTTATGTGCTGCCTCCTGTAAGCTCGAAATCAGTGAAGAGATCTTGTACGAATTAAACGGACTGGCCTTGATCTTCTCTACTTTAGCCTCAGAAAGGCCCTACAAAGACGAAAGTAAGAATAAATGCATGCGATGAAGAGAGCTGTGACTAACCTTAATTTTGAGCATCTGACGACGCGTCGTCATATTAACACCAGATACCGTGTTTATCGCAGCTGCCTGCATCACAACGAAGGTGAAAGACGGAAATGAAAACGAGAACTTCTATGAACAGACCTTCAACTTCAAAATATCTTGCATGTTAATCCCCTACGGACACGCGTATAAAAACCGTTTAATCAAAAGAACATAGTTAAAAACACTCACATGTTGCTGAAGCTCTTCAACACTATCAAAAAATGGAGTCTGAAAATCGTTATTTAACGTATAATGGAGCAAACGACCATATATCATGACTTTACTTCGTCCACTTCTGGTTCCGCGGCAGGACTCGGAGGGCGAGATGGTGCGGGTGTAGCCTCCGATGCATTTCGACGAACCATGATGAGCAATTATCGTGTTATTTCAGTTGTCGTGGTCCTGAACGAAGACGCGACGCGTGATAGTGTCTCAAATTAGAAAGCTCAGCGTAACCCTAACCCTGCGAACACGCTTCCCTTATGCAGTTCATGATTACCCCTGATAAGACCAAAACAACAAAACTAATTGCTAACCATATATATACTAACAGTACCAATGTATAGCACACACTTTGACGCCTTGAGGTGCAGATATTTCAAACATTTGGCACAGCGTCTCCCAGTACAATTTTCCCACGACGTCTCATCCATACAGTCGTGTACGTGGGAAACGCCCAGTTAACCGCCAAAGCGCAGTGCAGATCCAAATCCTGGTGACAAAGAAAACCTGAAAAGCGTCACCCTGAACATGTTTCTCCTCGAGGGGCGCCATTTAATGTATCAAATTCCATCGCCAGAATTCTTGGGGGCCTTCCTTTCGATGGGTACTTGGTGTAGTTGGTTATCACGCTCGCTTAGCATCTTAGCTCGTGTGCGAGAGGGGCTCAGTTCAATCCTGGGAGTATCCACTTTTTTCATGAATTCAAAATAAATCCATCGTTCAAAGGAGCGCCTCCGACTCGTCCGCGTCGGGAATTGGAGACGTGTGGGTATTTCATCACAGAAAATATCACAAGAAAATCTTTCCGCAGCAATCGCATTTTGTAAATACGGCAAATCCAACAAGACATCATCATTATTCCTTCTATATCCGCACAAAAATCCTTTGTAAACAGCAAGAGACGCAGCTTCTTTCTCCACAATTCCGACAAGGTCACGGTATCTGGAGGCTACGTTCAATCATGATATGATCAACATCGAACACCTATCTCACACTTTCCGCCCAAATCTTCAATGGAAGATTTCTGACCGCCCGTAAAAGTCGCTACGGCTGCGCTCGTCAGAATCGGAATCAAGGGCGTTACCCCACTGGGGCCGTGATTGCCCGCCGGATATTCCATTATTTTCCAGTGGATTTGCGAGACAGTGATAGCGAAGTCAACCGGAATTGACCCGCATGCATCATATGTGGGAAATACACCAGCATGGCACAACCGATCATTCAGAGGCGTCTTACATGATCAGATTCGAGAGCAATATATGACGAGAAGCGACCAAGTTTAAATGATTCCAATGTCTGCGTCTGGTGCTTGAGTAACACTCCACGGCGTCGTTGCTTGTACCCCAGAATCGCACGGACAAATTGCACAGATATTGCGTACGTAGATCGTCGCTTATTTTGTAGCGCCTTCTACAGCGATTTCTACGGTATCCATGGGTTGAAGGTGACATCACGACGAGCGATTCAATGGCGCCCTAGAAACAAGACTTACTGTATAATGCAACATGGTCTGTTTAACGCCGACGACAAAGCAGGGGCGAATTTCACGGCGGATATGCAAGCACCTAAAAGAGAACAGTCGCACAAGGGGCGGCATAAAACGCCTCGAAAACTGTCATTGAAAACACACACAACCTAACAAGCGACGAAAAAGGAGTCCGAGACCGTAGTACTAGACGCTATCGATCTGCACAAAAACGGCCACATCAGAAATATATTACTAGATCCAGGCGATAGAACTTACTCATACTCTATTACTACTACAGCAGGCGGGCGCGGTATTGCATTGGCCCTGAAAATCCTGATCCGGTGTCCGAGTCATTCCAAAGATTTGACGACACTGAATGTCCTATCGCCCTACGGAACCTCTTGTCAGTGGGCCATGACAGCGTTTCTTGCTCCCAAAAAGTCTCATGTGACCGCCTTCAGGATTATAGAAGACACCAGGAGGGCATCGCCTTCGAACGGTTTAATCTTATCTGCTTATCAGAGTCCGAGATTCTCTTTGAAAGAAAGAAAAACTCGCCTCGTGCCTGAAGCTGAAGCGCCGACTCCTTTAATAGTCGCGGGTTTGCACCTTCCAGGGACACAGTTACCGACCTGGTAACCATCATCTTTGCCCTGCGATGCGATACGATATTGGCGCAGAAATTATAGGCGCGAGGCAGTTTGGAAGATGACAGAACATCTCCGGACTCGGAACCAAGGACACACATTGACATCGTGAGATTGCTCGCGCTTGTTTTCCATTCTTAGACAAAAGTACATTTTCAAGCGTGGTCATGTATGAAACACTCGTGCTTGCAAGTGCAGATTATACTAAAATAGCAACTATCTGGTATATGGGGAATCGTGATGATACACACAACGGAACTAGAAACGATTTACATTGATCCCGTATATGCAGGAGAAATTGAGCAGGTTATACAAGAGATTGTCCGTGCGAACTCGATTGGATGTGACGAGTATATACGACGAATGGCGAGGAAATACGACTGGAAAGGGAGCATATAATCCTATAGAAAGTATAATCAACTAGAGTGAAATTCCAGAATTGAATCTGCTCACAGCATGTATGTAGCATATTTGCGGGGAAAGCATGTTCTATAAACGAAGGCGATCAGATTTGGACAGCATAAAGTTGTGGATTCTAAGCCACTACGCCCCGTCAGCATCAATGTGAAAACAAGATAGGCAGTACATACCTCAGGGTCGCTTCCCTGTAAACCACGATAAACCTACGGACCCTACCCCGGCTATGTGCACACGAGCCTGCACACGACAAACCTAAAATACGCATAAGACCTACGTATGTCGTCAATCAAATCACAACTCACAGTGTCCGCTACTTCCGCCTTGCGGAAATCAACAATGATATCACTGTTCGGGGCCCGAATGATACTTCTGATTTCGCCAAATGACTATGGTGGATATTGATATAAGCGATGAGATGGGCCAATGCGGAAATCGACATACCTCACACCATCGTTTCAAGGCTTCAAACTTTGGCGTATCATTCATGGAAATCCCACTTACGACAAGATGCTTCTTTTTACGTTTACTTCGTGAGCTCGTCAGAACATTGGACGAATTTTCTGACACATGTAACGATGTTCTGATGGAAAACGGAACGCGAATAGTTGATCGGGAGGGCTGGGAAACCAGTTTGGTAGACCCTGGCGGATCATTCAGGTGCGACGCAGTCGACGGCAATGACCATAGCGAAGGAGAAGATTTGCGGTGAGCGGGAGAATCTTGCGTAGAATTGAGGCTAAAGGTAGTTGGAACAGTAGAAGGGGTATCAATTGAAGGTCTTGTAGAGTAGGATCCATTAGACGATGTACTCGGCCTTGGTGGCTCTGCCTCCGTGGCATCCTCTATGGAAGGGGAGAAATGGCCGAGCACACTGGGACGCCGAAACTTGACGTTCCAGGGAGAATGCGAATGACGGGGCGAAGACTCTGGTATCACTGAGGAGGATTCCCTGGGTATATCGACGGTAGAGAGGCTTGCGCCTCGTGAATGGCCGCCAGGCTTGGAGGAGGCAGAGGAACGAATTGAAGGAGAAAACGAAAAACGAAAACTGCGTAAAGGCGAAGGAGTACTGAACATGCCAGATGTCGGCTTTGGGCGGCTCCTAGGAGGTGTACGAGGTATGTCTCCTTTGTCTTGAGGATGCGTTTCCTGCTCCATGATACGTGAGCCAGCGTAGTAGTCAGACAACACGTGAGATACATACCTGGTTAACCAATATATAATCACATTGTTCTGCGCGAATTGACTGGAGACTTAGTTGTGGAGACGCGAGGCAAGAGTGACATTCAGTTCCTCCGCGGGAACCTTCATCATTATCGTGTTCTTCATCGTTACTTTTTTGTTCTTCGATCCACTGTTCGACGCGATTTGCGCGGTGTTTGAGTTGTGTAACATTCATGCGAGGGTATTCCTCCGAAATAGGAGCGAGTTGGGGGACTGAGAACTGGGGTTCGACTGGCGAGGGTTCTGGGAAGAAGCCGGTGAGATAGGTAAAAAGAAAGGCTAGGGGTTGACAGTACCTTGTACGGCAATTGTTGGAAGTGATTGATGCATCTTTGATTTAAATCGATGGAGTTGCTCCTTTGTCAGATACTGAGGATATTCGTAAAAGGCGTAGAAAAAACGTCGTGGGTTGTTCGTGAACAAGTAGAAAAATCGTAGAATACAGGCCTATGTCTCGAAGGGGACAGGAAGAGGAAAAGACACGTCGTCAGCGAGAAAGCGGGGGCATAATAAAGAGGAGAGCAGAGAAAACGAGCAACAAGACTTGTAGCTGCTCAACATCCTCTCATGTAAACGGATTTAGCAGGGAACGTGGCGGGTCGGCAATCGCGCCGCTTGTCTCTAGCCCCATCTTCCACGACGCCGACATCTATGATGGATGGCCCATATCAATATATACCATATTCCAACATATTTACAGGCGATTTATCTACTGTCCGCTCCCGAAGAGTCTACAAAGATACCGGACAAGAAACCGTCAGTGCTTTGTGTTCAGCGAAAGCCGGTAACATGACCATACCATGTGGCAAACGCGCTGCAAGACCTAGTGAATCCGCTAGCACAACGTGTTTTGCAGCAAGCTCAACCACCTCCCGAAGTTACTCCGTCGCAGCTCTGGAGGACAGCGCTCTCATCATCTGAGCGGCAATCGGTCCGAACAGTCTGGAAGATGATGTCTTCTTGTATCGCTGCAGGAGCTCAAATGAATATTGCCTGATTCCATCCAGCTGCTCCTCTGTCGTGATCTCCGCCTCCTCTGCAGGCTGCGCAGCATCCAGCAGGGTTACGAGCTCGGAATCGATTGGCAGACTCCCAAGAAAGGGAAGTCCCTCCTTGCTGGCCATTGCTTCTCCTCCTCCCGTAGAAAATACATTACTAACTTCCCCGCAACATGGACACACATAACCGCTCATGTTTTCAATGATACCCAAAACTGGTAAGGATACCGTGCGAGTAAAAGAAAGGCATTTCATTGCATCGAGCAGGGCAACAGCCTGTGGGGTCGTCACAATCACAGCAGACAGTCGAGATTGTACTGGAGCCATGTGCTCAATCAAAGATAAATGTTCGTCGGAGGTCCCTGGGATAAAATGACATTGATTCATAGTAATCGGAAGAGAAAAAAAAATGTAGCACATACCAGGCGGAGTATCGATGACGAGATAGTCCAATTCTCCCCATCGGACATCGCTCAAGAATTGACGAATCATGGCATTCTTCTTCGGGCCTCGCCAAACAACAGAATCTTCCTTCTTCTTTAGCAAGAATGCGACGCTCATACATGCCAGTCTAGCTTCGCTTCCATCAGCATACACTGGAACCCACCCGTCACTGCTCTGATGGACAGGGTGCCCATCGAGGCCAAGCATCCTGGGGATGGACGGTCCAGTCAGATCTACATCCAATATGCCGACTCTTGTAGTAGACGAAGAAGCATGAAGGGAAAGAGCAAGTTGTGCAGAAACAGATGATTTACCAACACCACCTTTTCCGGAACATACAATGATGATATGCTTGACCTTGTTCAGCCGTCGAGAAACTGGCGTTTCTTGAGCAGACATATATGTGAAAATAGGTATCTGTGAATTATCAAGCAACCGATGGTGGTACTACTAGAAGAATCCCGATTTGGAAAGTTCAATGAAGCTCGTGACCGACGCGGATAACTACATAAGTGAGTCATGAACTGGCGTCTGAATTTACATGCCTACGCTAAATCGACCGGATTACAACTACTTAATCCGCACTATCTGAGCCAAGGTAAAATAATACGTACTACGTTGGCTTGATAACCCATCATCTGATCATTATCATCTGCAATCCACATCAGTCACTGCGAAATTGTCCACTAATATATAGTACAGGGTATATTCCACAGCAAATACATACCAAGTGTACAATGGAACGGAGAGGGTTTAATATATATTCGGAGTTTCTGGCTCGTCATCGTCTTCCGCATTGATCCTGAGCACCTTGCTCCACTCTCTGTAGTTGAAATTGCCTTGGCGGTCAGTGAACGGGCCTTTAAGCAGCCTGTCGATCTACGAAGGTTTCAGGGAGTGTTTGCGGGATCCAGATACAAGCATGCAACTCACATCTGTTTGATCCATCCTTTCACCTGTCTCGCTCAACCACTTTCTCATCTCGTCACATTTGACGAACCCTGTGTCGTTGTCGTCGAAGCACTCGAATGCAGCCAGCAGTTCTTGTTCGGTATCAAAGTCGTAAAGATGTTCGCCCATCATAGTGAGGAACATAGGAAACGTTATTCCTCTGTCCCCGCCAAAGCTATCGTCACCAGATGGGGCTCTGCTATGCGTTCCAGGCCGGTCATTGAGAAGCTCATCAAGCCTCTGCTTCGAAGCGGTGATCCCTATAACGTCGAAGGTAAATAGAATCCTAGAACAAGTCGAACTCGTCCCCGTACCGAGGCTTGTGAAGATGTGCTTAAGATCTTGTTCATTCACAACCCCATCTCCATCGTGGTCAATGAGCGAAAAAGCCTCCCTAAACAGGTGGATCTGATTGGGCTGGAAAAGAGAAAATACACCCGAAGGCTCTCGTCTAGCCCGCGACTTCTGAGATTTGGTCAGGGGTTTACTTGGGGAGAGATAATCTGGATATTTGGACATCGTGTTACAAAACTGAAGTGAACTAAATTTGGAAGCTGGCGTGCCACTGCAGGCTGAAGGCGACCAACTACTATGCCGTTTTCCGAACCACCATCTTCCCCCTTCCTTGTTTTCCTCGTAGACGGCATTCTGCTCTTCGCCTCGTCATAACGTTGTAGCCATTTAAACCCCACACAGTATACGAGGGCCCCAAGACACGCATCTGCCTCTAGGCCAATGCCATCACAATTCACTTGCTTGCATAGTGTAGGTCTCCTTTGTCCACAGTCCATCAGATAACCATTTTATGATACCCTGGTTCTTAGGCTTCAGGAACACAACCTCTGCCGGAATTAGTCACTTCCCTGCACCATTGAATGAAGCGTTTCTAGAATTTGACACATCTACGCCTGGGCTGGAGTGATTACCGCCGTAAGTCGGATGCGTTGCGTTCGCGCGTAGTATTCACTAACGTACTTACATAGCTCACCTACCAGTGCCTATGGTAATGGAGCCGAACGCATATGCGAGGCGAGGAGACGAGCTTGCTAGATTTCAATTAGCGGCTTTGAGGCCGATCTGGACCTCATTCGGCAGCCAACAGATTCAAAGCACTCAACCGCTCATATCCATAAAAGTGGGGCACACTGTATTCCATATTCAACCAGTACGTACGCTGCCGCCGCAGGCTATCGGCTATCATAATCGTCCAAGTATGTATGTACTTCGTTCCTGAGCCACACATACCCCCCACTCAACATCGGGGATCCCTTTCACAAGATACGATACGGATGAGCCTCGTGCGCCTGCCGGGCGCGTGATAAACTGGACTTGAGGCCTTGAGGGTGCACATTTGCTTATCATGTTCCGGACGAAACCCTTCCTGTCTCCATCTGACCCAATTTGTAAGTGGTTCTGACGCGTGTCAAGGCTTCATCGGCGTCCTGCTGCGCTGCTGCGAGCGTCTTATCTGACATGCGCAAACCCACCCGATCAGTCCAGAAGGTGAACACGACTCTTCAGCATGTCGTACTTACTTCATTGCTCTATAGCGAGGTCTCAGTGCTTTGTCGGTTTCATAGGATGACATAAAACGCCGTGGCACATTTGTACAAGAAAGACGGAGTTCGTTTTAGGTCAATTGTCATGATCATGATCATCCGGGCCCAATAAACGCGATTGCAGTTCGATTTATCCAATTCCTTTTCAGTCGAGCTGTGCACGGTGATCATCCTGACATACAGTTATCTGGATAAGCATCCAACTTGGTTGAAAGCATGCAGATCAAAGGGATATCGATCACAATTAATAGACGCTATAAGCCCCGTCCCCCACCCTGTGTTTCTCTCATTCGTTGAGCTTATCCGAGAACATCTTTACTCCGTTCTCTCTAATTATGCAATTATCAGAAACGGATCAGATTACGTATCAACAGTGTACGGTATACTATGCAAAGTTATGATTACAATTGAGGAGAGAATCAAGTAGTACAGTGATAGAAGAAAGGAAAAGGAGTTCAAGTCCATGAATGCAGGTGGCACATAACAGGGCAACGGTACAAAAGACGATGCGATTACCAGAACTGAGGATTATTCCATACTCCCCGCCTGTTGGCTTCAGCTAGACAAGACGCACTCTTCCAATGCCTATCCCTCGCATCGTTGCGCACAGGCAAACCTTTGCCACAATAATCACACGCCTTTTTGCTCTCTCGATCTGGATTCCTCGTGCAGGATTTCAGGTGCCGGTCAACGTCCGCCTCACGCGAGAAGCTATCCGAGCAGAGCTTACAGCGGAAGCATTTCTTAGTCGATTTTCTGCGTTTGTACTGCCGCCTCCGCTTAACTGCTCCTGCTTTCCCTGATCTGTCGCCCGAGCCACCCTCTTCTGGGCGGTGTTTTTCATCCGCTTGTGACGCAGTGTTGTCGAAATCGGAGGAGTCCGATGATGAGGATCCTTGAGCGGGACAAGGTGATCGACGTGATAGCAGTTGGTACGGAGACATTCGACATGTGGTGGTAACCCGCCTTTGCTTTCGAACAGGTCCAACTTCCATGCATGGCGTTGCGCTAGGAGTCATTGAAAGGCCCATGGTATCCGTTTGCGCACTGCCACCCAGGTATGATTCCAAAGGGGGTATGTTTGCGCTAAATTCTAACATCGAAGATGGAACACCTTCGGTTTCGGGAGGTGGCACAATGTCTGAGATAATGAGGTGTTCTACATACTCCTCCAAAGTATGTGGGCCATCAGAATAGAAGATGTCTTGGTAGACGTCTCGAGGACAAACTGTGCTCGGAGAAGACGCCATTATGGTGTCTTGTTCCTGTATTGTGGATATGAGGTACGAAGGCGAACTTTGAGGGGTCGGCGTTTGAGACAACGGGGAGGAGAATGGTGACGGTGCTAACCGCGACGCTTCTGATAATGATGACGGTGTCAGTGTGATCGGAGACAGCGCTGTGGCAACAGAAACGCCCGAATCTGTTATCTTCATTCACAGTTCAGGGAATTAGTATTTTGTCGGGAGACATATTAGCGCTACGCACTGGGATATTCAACAAAGGTTTCTGATAGGTAAGCTTATGCTCTTGTTCGATATGTCCAGGCATTTCCTCAAAAAGGACGGAGTAGAAACACGGCTCTCCATAATTCTCTTGCAAGCGGGAGTCTGAAAAACCTCCTAGAAAAGGTTCTTGTACACTATCGAGTCCATTTAATTGGCCAAGGTTTGGCTCCCCGTACCACGCACCACTATCAATATACTAAAGGACGTGGGTAACACGGTCAATGAAACGGAATGACAGACGTACTGGTGCATAATCAACTGCATACTGATCGTGCACTTGTGCAGAGCTGCGTGTTGTGATCTGTTTAGCATAACGGATGCAGTCTCTGACGTTCTCGCACTGCATAAGAAGGTCGTCGTGAGATGTGGACCAAACAATCAAGGAGCCTTCTTCAAGCTGCAAAAAATCATGAATCAGTGTCCTGTAACAAAACGTTACTTGATTTGATACTCACACAATATATTAGCTTCGCTTCATCAAGAAAGCGAAGTGAATCTTGTAAGCAAGTGGCAAGCTGGACCGCCCTAGTTGGTGTTCAAGAGATGCTTGGTGTATGTGTATTATAAGAACGTACGACAAGGAGGGCCAATCAGGGATATGTCGCATGCAAGAACTTTGAACCACAGCAAACACGCCCTGACATGTGCCAGCAAATGGGCTCTCGTCCTTAAGTCCGTCCGTCGTCGAATAAGCGACATAGTCACGATCGGAGTGACTGTAGACGGACACGATGAGATTGTCGTGTAGAGGAAGCGTGTCATCTTCGGTGAATAGACCATAGACTCTCTGAGCAAGACGAACGAGCAACATAATCGGGGTGAGGTGGTGTGGATGAAGAAGAGAATACAAGGATGAAGAACAAAGGTATTTATTTATGGTTGAATGCAGCGCCCTGACGCCTACGCCCACAAGCTCAAATAAGAATGAAATAACTGTATAAAACAAGGGTTCCTCGGACCGACATACGTGCCCGTGTAATAAGCCTCGCGAAGATCTGAAGATCTTGTGCTTGGTCCCTCAAGAATAGCGCTGGGCTCGGGAATGAACGAAAGGAGTCTGAAAAGACGTCGATGATTGGGCGCTGCGAGCTGGCAAGTGGCAGTCCATGAGGTCGCACCATAATAATAAAAGAAGCGGCGAGCAGTCCTCTTGAATGTTATAGGAAGGATAGGCCAACGAGTGGCAAGGATGTGCCACTGGCGGATCGCGGCCGAGTTTCTTGGTCTGCTTTGGGCTGAATGAGGTGGGAACAATTAGATGTCGATCGTTGCGTAGTACAACAAAACCTAAGGAGGTGCCGTTTTCAGAACAACGGGTAATATTTTGAACATAAACGACCGTGTATGGACACAAAAGCACCGATAGAAGGTGTGAATGATACGTGCTAAACCATTCTCCAATCTTCGAGGCCTGATATGGTCCATACGACCGGGTATGCGTATAAGCTGTACCAGTGCATCAATCCCGCATGGGCTGGAAGCCTGGAACACACTGGGCGGTTTAATGGAAGAATTGATAAGTTTGTGGACTGCTGTTTTACAGTGTTTTGTTCCCTGTTACGGAAGTAATTGGGGCTGTCACGTGAGAGCCGATTCCCGACCGACACTGCATTGATGCAACGGCCACCTCCCTTTGTCCAGTGAACGATAATTGTTCTTTGCTCGTACTGAGACTCGACATTTACAAAGCGTCACCAGTAAGAAACGCTTTGATGGTGTCCGCATCCGATGTTTGGTTCGTTCCGTCGTTACGCACTTGCAGAGCCTTCATCTTACATACCTCCAGCATGAGGTTGTGATGCAAAGGCCGCCTGCAGGAATAAGGTTCGGCGTGTTACCCGTTTTTTACTGGTTAGCACGCATAACTTCACTCTGCGAGCTCATAAGTGCACTATGCACCCACTGTATACACAGCTCGAGGCAATTCCCGATCATCATTCAACACTACTACATTGAGGATTAGACCGCCTTTTATCAAAGAAGTCCCCGCAGAAATGTACTGTAGCTACAGGTTTTTGATCCGTGGTGAGCGCAGACCACAACAACTAATAACACACACCCACTTCCTACTTTCGTCCACCGCCCCATAACCTGAACAAGTACCAAAAAACCCAAGTCCTCGGGAGCAACCTTCCGATGCCAAACGATCTTGTCAATCCGCCATATATGAAGTGCAAGGGTGGGTTGCGAGATAATGCCTTTGCAACGACAGCTTGGGAATATTTTGCGGCAGAGATTGTACCAGACGATTGAGAGAGGTTGGCTCGCTTGATGATAAAATCAATGAAGGACTTGTACAGCGATTTCTCAGGCAACTCCACTATCGCATTACTTGCGATATTTGACTGCACAGCGCCCGTGATAACGAGCATGACCTTGATGTTCTCGTTCAACATCTTGCATTCTAGTGCGAGGCAATCGGTAATCATGTGAAGTGCCCCTTTTGTACCGGAGTAGATACCATTCCATGGAGTGGCACTGTATACGTTTCAATTATAGTTCACAGCGCGCATTAAACTCACATTTCACCGACAACAGATCCGATGTTTATGATCAGCCCACTGCCATGTTCAGCCATATGCGGAACAACATATTGAGCCATGCGAACAATTGAAAATGTATTAGTCTCAAAAGTCTGACGGACGTGATCCATTGGAATGTCCAAAATCGGACCTGATTGGGCGTTGTAAGATGGTGCAGTAAAGAACCCGACAAGACTAACCTGGACAAATGCCACCCGCATTATTCACTACAATATCAATCCTACCGTGGGTGTCAATAATAGTCTTCACCACGCGACCCATATTCTCGTCGTCATTGACGTCAAGAACCAGCTAGATATCGAGCGATCCCTCAGGGACGAATAGAAATAGACCTTCTAGCACTCACTTTCTCTATCCCTTCATGTTTGAATCCATCCATAGCCTCGATTCTTCGAGCCGTTGCGTATACTTTACATCCTTTAGATGCAAACTCCTCGCAGCTAGTCAAATCTAAGCGTCACTAATTCAGGTACGGCGAATTAGACGCACAGTGAAAACCCAATTCCTCCCTAATATTAGTATGAGTGACTATCACATATTTTGAATTGCCATTTATTACGAATTTTGGCTCACCTGAGTGCACCCTGTGACAAGGACTACAGAAGATAAAGGTGGCATCGCGGGAACGTGTTCACTTGGTGGCGTAGAAGGTTTGGATGGTCACGGCAAGACTGTTTTGCTATGCGCGGTTACACCCGACTTTTTATATAGATAAGCCCCCAGAACACGGCCGCAGCTCTACGGTGGGGCTTGGCTTCCAACTTGATGTCCGAATGCCGAACCACACTGGTTGTCGCAAAAAGAGGTGGTTGAGACTTGAGAATCCGAGTGTTTCCCTGGAAAGATAGGCGGATGCACTTCAAGTTCTGGTATGCTCGGGGTACAATACTCCGGTAGTAACCGAACTGTGTAAATCACGTTCATATAACGCGAAGTATGAGCGTGGTGGGTGACATCAGGCGTGTGCTGCATGATCTTAGCCGCAGTTTTCCGGAGAACTTGAAGGCACGCCGACTTAAGCTTCCGGCTACTATTACTTTCAAAGTTCTAGTCTCCGAGTGCCATGCGCCCGTCGAGAAGACTTTGGAGGCACTGTAATCGTCCCTGCCGTATCTTTGTTTCGTTAAGACATTTTGGTACGGGCGGCGCTGGAGCAGTCCAGGAAGAACAGACAGTGGCTCACACTATACAAACATGTCCGTTCTCACCTTAAAGCCCCGCGATAGAGACGATAGGCAGTGGGAAACCGTGGATGCATGACGTCCGGCGACTCTACGAAATTGACTATCAGCGTAGCAAATTACGGGTTCCTGATAAGGAGCCAAAGTGTAGGCAAGAGATCATTACTTGGATAATATGCTCTCGTTCAATTGATCGTTAGCACTGTCCATCAAGTGACTCGGATTGAACATGACTTTTGTCTCTGCCCAACATACACTCATCACGAGATTGTCAATTTACTAGGAACATTCGACTCCACCCGAGGAAAATTGCCATTATCCTGTTGAACACTGCTCCACGGGCTTTGATTCGGTGAACTTTTTGCGCATAACCTTTTCCGCCAAACTCCCCAGAGCGACCTGGGCCCTGTTATCAGCCCCATTCACTGCATGCACGTTTCTTCTCCCGGGCCCGGAGGCCCGTGGTCTCCAAATATTGAGCTCGAGAGCGGAGCGATACAGCCCTAGCACTCGTCAGGCTGTCGCCTTCGATTGCGGACTTTGTAAAAGTGATCATTCGCCAAAATTCATCTCTTCATCGACTCTGCCCCCATATCCCCAAGCTTGCCCTAAAAAAACGCGTTCCAGACCTAGTCCTGACTCTTTTTTTCCGAGGCAAGACGGACCCCATGCTTTGGCTCGTCTCTGACATTCTCGTTCATGATTCAACAACGTCATCTACGTCGTCTTTCCAACGGAAGAAAGCACAGAACGGTTTATCCCGTGCTCCCCCGTCAAGGACGTTTCTTCTACCCTAGCTCTTGCGGCCGCACCCCCAAGCTTGGCGTGTTCCTAGTTCATGACTGCAAAGCTTATACGTTCGGCACTTATATCTTCTTGTCGGCCTTGTTCGACCATCATACTGCCTTCCGCGGGCGTCGGCGCCTTCGACTGCAAGAGAAATACTGTGTTAATCACAAGGTCAGGCTGGCCAACGGTAGCTTTTACTCGTGATGATTGTAAAGCCGTTTGGGTTCAATATCGTAGTTTGAAGCTCCCCTCACGACTGGCTTCAGGTGTGCTGGTATTGTTCAGTAGCATAGTCCTCACGAGGTCAATGTCGTGCGTCCGCATACTACAACCAAATATACAGGTCTCAGGAATAGTGTCGTATATGCAAATACTTACCGACAAAATCCAAGTTGCGATCTTAGTATGAAATTACCCCGCTCCCAGTCGATATAACACTTAAACCCCTCATCCGGTATTCAAAATACTGTCTGTTTCACCTGTTGTTAGCTTCTCTCAAGTGCATCGCTGTTGGCGCGAAGTAGAGCGGTTCAGCAGACGGTCAACTTCCTAGCTTAAATACACGTATGCAATGATGGGATTGAGAATGGACGTGTATCGAGATCCGTACAGCGGAAGCAAGTAACTAAAAGAATACATCCGAACAGAAACCACTTCACCCCTCCTCGTGATGGCAATAGTGCAGGGTTGGATCTAGAACTATACTTTATTGATTATCGTGTATACCACCAGCAGAGTATCGTCATCGATGGAAGACAGTGGAAGATGGATGCCGGATGAGCGGGGATGTCAGTTGTCTGTCTCCCGAACGAGCAACGCGACAGTAAAGACGGTTTGGTGGTCGGCTTACAGGGAGTGAATTTATATCGAGATCTGAAGGCAAAACGGTCAGGGTATGGTAGTTTGAAGACGATAACCAGACATACTAGGCAGATAATATATATAGCAAATATTCCCCAGATATCACTTCCGGATAACGGGATGATACAGTAAACATCTGCGGTGCGTAGACTGGCGATGTTTCCGGAACGATTACGACAAATGCTGACATCGGTCAGGTCGATTCGAGTCTTGAAACAGATCCAAGTCTTGTTTGCAATCCGCATACATGCGGCGCCTAAGAATGCAATGGCAATCTTGGGAGGATAAATCTCATACTCGACCTCTAAGCAAGATGCAATCATGCACCTATGCAGGGAATATGTGACAGATTTATGATGATTTTATCGATGACTCGTGGGATGCATGTACCAGAAGAAGCCGGATTAATGTCCGTGCGGGGTTTGTCAGTATGCCCTTTTAAAGCCCTGACAAGGTTGCCAGTCTGTAAATCCCAGACATTGGCAAGCCACTATTTGATCCTTGTGAATGGCGCCAGGCGAGATACTGGAGAATGGTCCAAGTCAAATGTGAATCAGGTAGAGGAGGGGTCCTCGTTGCGGTCGATGTGGCTCGAAGTTGTCCTGTCACAAATGGAAGAATCTCCGTACAATCGCCTTCGCCAACTAGGATCGAATCATCCTTGTGTAAAAATGGCTATAGACCACGCGCAGTCCGGTGTCTGGATTATTCTGGTACATACGTTCCATAAATCTTGATCATAATCAAAATCTTCATTTCCACTGAGATCCGGTCTCGATAACCAGATGGTGCAAGGCAGAGGAAGTGTACGTGAGATGCGAAGGCTTGAATTACGGCGAAAACCGCAACATATATATAGCTATTATCCACAAGGTAAGAAAATTTGAAACCTAACATGAACGGAATCACATCGACTAACCAGGGTTTACACCATGACGACCGTAACTGCACAACGAAATCATCTGCAGCGCCAATCTCCGAGAGCTAGATAAGAGATAATACTATTCCAACAATTCGACAGGTCGAACTGATAGCATCCAAGTTGCATAGCTAGGGAATCGTAGCTTGGAGGAACACGAAATGGGAAACGATGGCGGCTTTGAAACCTGTGTATCGATATGGGAGGTGGTATGCCAAGGTGGCAAAGATGAGGCAGCTTCTGCGTCTGACGTCGAGCGATCTGTGGGCGGTCATCTATTTTCCGCCTACACGCAACCCTCGTTCGACCAGTAGACGGGTCCTGCCAAGATCGCCCATTAGAATGCAACTTGGTCTAGGGTTTTCTAGATCAAATCATCTGGACTCTACGAAGAGGAGTGAGGATCGATAACAAGCGGAAGATCAACCTACGAACCAATGTTAAGACTCGTCGACCAGCGACGACTCCATGAAGCCGCGCGAGCGACGAGCCTTGAGTCGAGTGGCACCACTGGTAGAAACAAGTGGGTTTCACACACTACCCAAGGGCTTTTTAACTGGTACGGATCCGGTTCTCACGATTGGTACGTACATAGTCCGGTAACCGAACTAATTGGCACAGTGACATTGAATCCGAGGTTCTCCTCCGACGACAGCGTCCAAACATTTAGTACGAAACTTATTTCATGCTTACTGGCTTGCCAACAACGATCTCGTTCCAGACCAAGACAAGTAACGGATCAACACTATCTTGAGGCCTATTTGACTTTCGATGTGGTATACGCTGCAAATATTCTTGGTATCCGCGAGGGGACAAATCTCTGCTTTGGGCACTACGAGTGTTTTATACATTGTGGACAGGTAGTCCATAGAAAAATATACGGAGTTCACAGCAATACGAGGAGTGATTTACCACAAATTATTGAAAGGAAGAGGTCGAGTCCGTGAAAACGTACTGACCACTTCTATTTCTTTGCTTGTACTTACAATATTCATCCACGCACTGTCGTCACTTTGAAACGTTGTATATTCAAGTTGTTGTCCATCGATACCGTATTGTGTGACAGTTATGTAGGGTGTCTGGAATATCTACTGCGTTCCTTCAATAAGCACGCTATAAGAAAAGCATATTTATCACATACATGGTATTATCACCAACTATCTCCAACCGAAAATCGAGTCAGCCCATGTTTCTAACATCTCTCCATGAACGTTGAGACCACCAATCCAGAACCAATACGCAGCAATAGCAGAGAATATCCCGTAAGCGCATCCAGCGGCCACCTGAGGCCACGTATGGTGACCCAACCAAATACGAGACATAGCTATTATGCTTGCGACAGCCAAGCCACCCAACGGTGACAGCGTACGTATCGACGGAGAATCAGGAAGAGACCGATGAATGGGCAGGTACGTGGACGCAAGGTAGATATAAGCGCCATAAAAACTGATCACCGCGGAATGGGTGCTAGGCATGCTGTTCAACACATTCAGATTACTTATCCGAAGAAGAAAACCGAAAGGCTCGTACCCATAGCTTTTCTTCTGAGATGATGGACGAGGCTGTCGTATTAACCTTTTGATCACTTTGACAGACAATGCGCAGACAGACGCTGCAAAACAGAAGTACGCAACTCCTGCGGACCGTGTCAGCACAAGGAAAGTTGCAGAAAGGATGGTTACGATCTGGGCTCCGGCCATGACGGAACAAAGGAAGGCCTAGCCCCTGCTGCGCTACCTTCTGCAGTAGTGATGCCCGGGCCATCATAATCATCACCAAGCATCGCCATCATCATCAGGAGCGCTGGGTCGCCCGCAGTTTTTTCTTCCCTCATCGCTACTACTGTCAACGTCGTCAGGCAGAATGTTTCATCGGCAGACACTCCGCACGCTGGTCGTCCTATTTTGCCTACCTTTCTTTGCCGATGCCCTTAATATTCGAGCTACAACATGCAATGGGAATGCTGAAGTGATTACACCTTCCTTGTTGGTATAGTTTCCAAGCTGAATACCTGCGCAGCTTTGTAATCGAAGTTATGGAAATATTACCTACGTCGGTGCTCATGATAGCTACGCCGTCGGCGCGAACAACAGTGAGTCTTCTGCTAGATTTATCTTCGGTTCGACGTACTGATGGATGCCCGACAAGTCGCCGCCAACCAGGATCGCGATGGTGCATAATTTCTTTCATTATCTCTGTCCTTAAATTCTAACTGATTTGAAACAGTAACCCAACAACTAACCGATGGCATTCGGCTCCTACAAGTACAAGCACATAATAGTAGCGGTCAGATCGAATTATGCCATACAGCCTGTGTGAGTCGTCAACGAGAGGCAATGACAACATTAACCTAATGGTCGATCAGGGATTGTATGACGGCGGAACCCTCCAAAACTACTTGAGCACAGGTTGGTTGTATAATTCTTCTACCTGCACTATTTGGTTCATTTTCTCTCAGTAAAAACATGGTTGGACTCGAATCCCAATGACGGTAAGCATCCGTCTTACCTTCGTCAACATCGTCTCTCACAATATTTGTTGTCAAAATCACAGTCGTCTCCCTCCTGATCGTCAACATAGACAACCTACCCGTATCCCAGTATGCTTCTGTATTCACCGCTGCTGGGGTGGACAAGTTGTCCTATTCTCCCCCGAGTGCCTCACTTCCGGCAAGTGGTTGGCCAACACTGAGTTCGATGATCACCGCAGGCACCCGCTTAGTGACATTCATGGACAATGCTGCAGACTTCACGACTGTGCCCTACATTATCAATGGTTCATTTTGTCTTACGTCCGTCGCTCATACCTCCACTGACCACTCTGAGTAGAGTTTACGAATATTTGGGAATCGGCATACGATATCACGGATACAGCGTTATTCGACTGTCAAGTTAACCGGTCCAAAACAGACACGTCCACTTCGATGTTCTTGATCAATCATTTCCTCGACAACATCGTTTTGGGTGCCTTCATACCTGATGTTACACAAGCAAACGTCACAAACGCTGTGTCTGGCGTAGGCTCTCTTGGACTGGAGGTGTCAACATGTGTTTCCCTCTACAATCGTAACCCAAACTTCCTCCTGGTAGATGTGAGTGTATTCTGATCGGTTGAGCTCTCCAAGCTGACTCGGGCCCAGTACTACGAAGCTGGCGGAGGTTCCGTGTTTGATGTTGCTGCTACCGCCAATGGCGTTCCGGCACCGACCTTCGCAACTTCTTCTACACCTGCAGCCACAAGCACTTCAAGTTCTACGTCCAACAGCGCTCGTGTCTCCATTGGCATCGACTGGTCCCTAGCCTTGTCATTCACCGGAGTCCTGTTTGGCGCTATTAGTATTCTTATTTAACAGATCACATTATTCATGTCACAATGCATCTTCCAGGTGTACGATTTGGACTTTCTACATCGTTATTTTGTAATTTAGGGCTGTAAATAATCATGATAGCCCAGCACCGGACAATAAATTAGTACATTTAAAAAGACGATAAGGTGACAACGTGACATAGTGACTTTGCGCGCAAAACCTTCATCCGAAACTTCCTCTCAAAAATGGATCCCACATTTCATCAGTTTCGCATAGAATCTGTGATTCCCACCGCAGGAACCTCAAATTACACCTCGGCGCCTCTCACCGACACCGGTAGTTCCTCATCCATTTGCTTTGAAAGCGGATCCCGGAAAGCATTATATGGCTCAGGAGATGCAGACGATGGCTATACGCTAGTCTTTGAGAGTATGGCAGCCTTTGAAGCGTGGCGGCAAAAGGAAGAAGAAGAAAAAATGGTCGAGTTTGTGAGAAACGACAGACATGTTTCGAAATCTGTTCCCCCTCGATTCAAGGAGCACACAAAACTTGTACGTGACTCTGCTTTCAAGAGCTTATGTGCAGCTGTACCGAGCCGGATTCTCACATAGGTGTGTGCTCGTCATTCTAAATCAGGGAGAACCCAGTATGTCAAGAAGTTTCCTGATAGGACCCGGAAAGTACCTAGTCGGAAGGTGTGTATAATCATGTGTTCGTGCGGTCTTCTCGTTGTTTATATGGAGAGGTGTAGCTTGAGGGTCAGGGTTGTTTCGCATCGATCTCATTCAAAACCTATTATGACAATGAACAGGTTCGCGTATGCTGTATGTATCCATCATGTGCCCATTGTTCCTTTCATTCATTCAAGCTGATGGTTACACGGCAAGATCGCTCGCAACACACACATGAAATAGGACCTGCGAACTTGCCTTTTACACGAAGAGGAAGAAAGGCTCAGGTTGAAGCACAAAAGGCACGTTCGGAGGCTCGGCGTCGCTCCGCGGCCAACAAGAACGGAGCTCAGAGCGGAAGTCAGGCCTCATCTCAGCCGGAGGACGTGGCGCCTTCTCCATCGCATGATCAACGAGACGAGAGTGTAATTGAACAGTCACTTTCTGCTCCATCCCCAGCTCCTGCTCCACCTACGCCTACTGCGCCCGTTCAACCCACCGCATCAACGTCAATATCTCAAATTGCGCCCCTTCCTCAACTATATGAACCACCGAGTGTGTCCGTAAATGACTCGCGAGAAAGATGGGAACGTATGGGAGTATTGTTCGAAAGTGTGAGGAACCATGCGAGAACGTACAATTACCCTCAACCTTCAGTTGCAGCATTAGAAGGAGTTCTCATCAGACTGTATTTGGAGAGTCCACTAAGTGCCCCAGTTGCTGGTTCGCAGCATATGAACGTGGGCACGTAGTTAGTTAAAAAATTGTTTAACCTCCCAAGTTTTGAAAGTTTTCAGTCTTGAGCTAGAATTCCCACGAGGTAATCTTCCAATTTAGTCGAACATCAGTGAGCTACTACCATGTCTTCTCTACGCAATTCGCTGCACAGGCGGAACCACAAAGAGCGGTCGCAATTGGCCCACCGTTCCAGGCTTGGTATTCTCGAAAAACACAAGGATTATGTTTTGCGTGCCCGCGATTATCATTCCAAGCAAGAACGGATTACACGTCTGCGACGTAAGGCTGCAGACAAGAATAAGGATGAGTTTTACTTTGGGATGGTGAACCAGCGGACGGAGGTATGTGGCTTTTATCTGTGGGAGGAATCCAGTCTTTTTTCATTAGTTAATTTTGTGTGTTAGAAAGGGGTCCATATACAGGACAGAGGAAATGTTGCTTTACCGACTGATATAGTCAAGGTGTTAAAATCTCAGGACGAGAATTATGTGCGGACTATGAGAACCGCTAATATGAAAGTATGCAAAAACTAAAAAAGTGGGTTGCTATTGGCGAGGATGCTCATGTTCCTTGGGTAGAAAATCGACAATATCAAACTGCAGCTGAGTGAAATGGCTGATTTGGTCAACTCTGTGGACGACGGGGGAGAGGAAGACCTGGATGAAGATGAACTCAGAATATTACAAGATGCGGGTTTGGTTTCCTGGAGTCGTGCAGGGGCAAAAGGAAAGTCTCGACAGACTGATGCCAAGCACATTATTTTCGTTGATAACGAAGAGGATGGTATGGATTGTTTACACGTCACGATTGCCGTCCACTGAGGTTTGTTCTTACATTTAGGACGTGAATATAAGCCACCGGGTAAAAGCGACGATGGACATAATGAACGTAGTGGGGTTGAATCATCTATGGATGACCTGGGATGGAAAGTAGACGATACCCTCAAGAAGCGTAGAAAACAAAAAAACCCAAAGGATGCTCAGGCTACTGACATGGATTCTGAAGACCGAGAGGAAGAAGCCAAGGTGAGTCCTACAACAATAACAGTTACAGATCAAATGATATATCATTGTTTACAGAAAAGCCGTGTGCGCCTACTAAAAGAACTGTCGGCTCGATTAGAACGAGATCAACAGATGAGATACGCAGAACGAGAGCTGGAGATGCAAAAGCTACTGATGGGTAAGGGGGGATCCAGAAAATTACGAGGTGTCGAAGAGGTAAAGGACGACGAGGACGAGGACAACAAGAAGAAAACGTACAAACCTCGAGTGTACAAGTGGAGGCCAGAGAGAAAGAAGTAGCTGAAACCGTCGCTTTGCTTGCATCGCTACAGAGGCATATCGTTAACAACTCCGAGTCGTTCGTTTCCGAACGAGTAGGCACTACATGTGCACCTTGACGTTCATTATACATTCATGATGTGTATCGAACATGTGATTTCAGAATTCCAGATGGTTAGGATTTGGCAGGGAGGTGCTTGAGAATGGAGAACAAAGATCTAAGAGCTTTACGCAGTTGGGTGTTCGCTCGCAAATGAGACGAATGGTAGGAGACGAAATTTGACGGTGTGGGAGAAACTTGGCAGGCTCGGGACTGGATTGAATAAAAGTTCACGTGCACTGGAGTTATCAAATAGTCTTTTTGAAGCTTGTGTCTCTTCCTCCATCTATACTGCGGCCGATGTCTGCTATCAGCTTTGCAAAGTCCTACGTGTCCGCCTTCCGAGAGAAACCCCATGTGAGGCTTCATAAATCGCGCTCGCTCTCTCTGAGCTAAAGATCAGCATCACAGTCTTCTATCACAGATTGGGTCGATATCTTAACCTCAGCAAGCTACGAAGACGAAGCTTACGATGGGTACGCTTCCAGTCACTGTTTCCACATGGATTGATCTCCAACCTTACAACAGAATACCCGAGTTGGTCGATTCAATCAACCTTCAAGCAGCAGGGTGATTATTCTCTTCACTCGATTACCACCATTCGTTGTCATTCTTGTACCAGACCTACCGAAGCGTCAAGGGCACTCCGTAAAAAACTAAAACATGGTGATCCACACCAACAATATCGGGCTCTTGTTGTCAGTATCACCGCGCTATTCCCTCTCGTGACGTCTGGAAGCGGTCATGTTAATCCAGACGCTTATTCAAACAGATCCTGAAAGCCTTGGTTGATAATGGCGGTCAAAGGTTCCAGAGTGAGTACATCACAAGTATCTCAGATCGCAGTGTAATACCGACGAGCTAAAATTCATTATCTTTACGTCATAAAGCTTCATTTGCGGATGGGCAACTCACAGATGCTCTGCGAAACCTCTCCTCTGATTCTACAACGGACCCGAAAGTGAAGAAAAAAGTCCTCAGCGTCTTCGCGTCATGGCATACTCAATTCAAGAATGATCCGTCGATGTCCATTGTTGCAAACTTGTACAGGCCGCCTCGCAGTGATACAAATTCAGGGTATCGTGCTGAGAGTACTCAGTCTGCTAATGGGAACGAGCAAGAAAAACGGAAGCTAGCAAAGGAAGAAGCAAAGAAGAAGGCTAAGGAAGCTAAAGAAGCGGAGAAGGCGAGGCGGGAGGAAGAGACTAAGAAGAGGGTGTCAAAGTCCAATAGTAGAAAATCTTTCAACTTTGAGCAGGTGATTTAATCATTCCATACGTATTGAACCTACTTACAGTATTCCCAGGAAAGACCGCAGATTCTTAGTGCCATTGCTACTGCGTCACAGACTGCGAACAACCTTGTCAATGCTATCATAGTAAGTCGTGCGTTGTTCAAGCACGCGAAAATTCTACTGATGTTAAATTGTAGCTCGTAAATCCTGAGCACGATAGTCTCCAAGCGAACGATCGAGTACAGGAATGTCTCGCTAATGCCAAACAAGTTCGCAAACAAATTGTCCGATACATACAGGTAGATGATCTTCAATTTAATCTGTTATATCGGTGGTGATGTTTATTTCTGTTGCAGCTGGTCGAAAATGAAGACATGATCGGGACATTGATAGAAACCAACGACAGGATTATTGCTGCGATCGAGACCTACGACCAAGTACGGGGAAGTGATTCTCTGATGTCATTGTTACTGACGAACAATGTTCTGAACAGCTGTCCCAGCACTCTGCATCAGACCAAGATGTCTCTGATGTTCAGAATGGACTCGCCGCCACTAATCTGGTCGATTCGGAATTGGGCAAACTGCAAGACAAGCAAAGGGCAACAGTCGAACGATCTATCAGAAATGGAAGTGTCCGAGGGAGAGATCGAAACGAACACGGTAACATACATCCTGAGCTCCAAGATCTAACTTTTGGCACTTTGGGAGGTGCGGTGCAAAGGTAAGCTTCCCTCTGTCCTGCTGCTGGTGCATGCCCAACTGATGTTTATCGTGCAGTAAACTACCGCCTCCGATTCGACCATCTGCGCCACGCTCTGATGACGACGAGGAAGACTATCGTATATCCTTGTCGGATTACAGCGACTACGCGTCTTCAGACGAAGTAACGCACAACTATATGGCTGCCTCTTCAAGCACACAGAGAGGGTATTTGAGTAAACCCGGAGCTGGTTATGGTATGGACAACAGCAAACATTCGATTCCAGATGAAGATCCGTTTGCTGATCCGTTCGCGGATGCGCATGGGGTTGCTGCTCCAATTCCAACATATCATTAGTGTAAGCTTTTTAAGAGGTTGGCCAGATTTGGCGTGATTGTTCAACTCAACAGCTCAGTATAATTTATTGTGCGTGTTGATGATATTTCGACTTTCTAAATCGGTTTGTATAAACACTGAGAAACGTTGCTTGACCTATTCCCATAACCCTGTTCAATTAGTTAGCGTAAACTGTAATATACATGGTAAATATTTCCTAGAGCTGCACAATTAAACCCATCGGATTAAACCTGATTCAGAGCAGTTTCCGATCCAAAATGGCTTGAGGGCAGTTGGCAAGTCTAGTCCAACAGCAACCCCGTTTTCGTCAAACCGAGCCCCGTTCTCCAACAAGGCGACTATGAGACGCGGAACAGCCGCTGCAGTCCCGTTCAGCGTATGTGCGAATCGGATATGTCTAGATTGGACACCAGTGGGAGAGGTTGCAGCTGCAGCTGCTGAGGTTTCACGATACCGGATGTGAAGACGCCGCGATTGATAGTCGGTACAATTCGACGCGGACGAGATCTCGCCCCAGCTACCGCGACCAGGCATCCAAGCCTCCATATCGTACTTTCTGTATGCACTGGCTCCGAGGTCCTCTTTGGGCATGTCTAATACTCTGTTTTTTTTTTGGAGAAAAAAACCTAGTCAGTAATCAAGCAAGTATAAGGGTTATACGATGTTACCTAAATGATAAACCGAGCCCTTCAAATATCTCTATCTGAATCGCCTTCATCTCCTCCATAACCGCCTCACTCTCTTCCTGCGACGCAACGACAAACAATTCCAGTTTCGTAAACTGGTGTACACGATACAGTCCACGCGTATCCGCCCCGCGGGCACCAGCTTCAGCGCGAAACGCGCGCCCCAATCCAACAACCTTCAACGGCAACTCTGCACAAGGATAAATCTTGTTCGCAAACATACCCGCAAGGGGAATTTCTGCAGTTCCGGAAAGGACGAGTTCTGGGTGGGTTTTTTCAGGGTTGGACGAGGCTATGTGGTACATCTGCGAGACGGGAGGGTGTGCGTTTTGGTCGCGGGGTTGGAAGCCGCATCTGCTGGCGATGTCTGCGCGTACGACGTCGGGGGTGACGACGGGGCTGAAGCCGTGTTTCGTTGCGATAGAAAGAGAATAGTTTACTAAGGCCATCTCAAGTAGGGCACCTTCGTTCAGTAGATAATACCACGAGGAGCCCGTGACAGTCGACCCTGCTTCGAAATCTAACAACTTGAGTGCGCGGCCAACGGAGACGTGATCGCGGGACTCGGACGCAGGTACGGGAGGGGGGCCATGAGTGGACAACGTCCTTGCGTCTCCTGTGGGCGACTCGGGGTGCGTGTCGTTTGGGACGAGAGAGCCGAGGTCGAACAGCTGTTCTTCGGCACTGGCAACTTGCTTCTCCAACAAACCAATCTCCTCTTTCACCTTCATCGCCTCGGCAAGCGCAGCCTGCCTGGCCAGCGGGTCCTCCCCGCTCGAACGCACACGCTTCCCGATGGCCGCGCGGGCTTCACGTCGCGCGTTGAGACTGCTCGAAATCGCCTTGTGCTGCGAGTAGATGCGTTCTATTGTCTGGATGGTTCCAGGTGGTATGGGTGCCTTGCGATCTAGGGCGTTTTGGGATTTGGAGACGACATTTTCAACGATGGAGCGGTAGTTGAGGTGGGGTTTTGGGAGTGCGGATGATGATGATGATGATGAGGGATCGCTCTTGCTGGAATAGTAGTACCTTGACCTGACCACTCCATTTTGTTGCTGTCTGAGTCCTCTCTGTTTGGGGGAGTTGGTTGAAGAGGAGACATACCTGAGCTGCAAAGTCGGTGGCGGCCACAGCCGATCATCGAAGTCGATGATTAAAAAAGCGTTCGAGTTCACACATCATCTCGGTACACGCGAGTCCAATAACTTGTGATTATACTTCTAATTTACTTCTGCATCAACTGCGCTTTCGAATGATTATTCCCAGATCTCCTTTGGGCTGTAGCACGCCTGTTCCAAGCCGTTGCATATCAAACGAGGGTCTTTTATCCGACTTGGGATCTATCTCAAGCGTGGTATACGACAATAGAAGAAGCACAATGATTTTCAATTCAACCAACGCAAAGTATCTGGAAATCGAAGAGCTACGTCAGATACATACCCGTGGAACACCACTGTGAGATGGTCAGAACAAACATATACGTACCTCCCCTCACACTGTGAATCACCTCCACCAAAAGGCAAAGAATGATTTGGCACCGATTTCCCATTCTTCATAAACTTCTTGGTCGTCATGTACCTGTCAGGGATAAATATATCCGCATCTTTATGAATTTCTCCGTCGAGGTGAATGCTCCGCGTCGCACATAGGATTTGCTCTCCTTTATCGAATTGGTAACCTGCCAGTTCTAGTGGTTCCTCTACCTCGCGTATAGGCATGACGGAGGTCGAGTAACGGAGCGTCTCTTGTATGGTCGAGACCAAGAGAGGAAGAGATGCCTCCACCGAAAATTCATAGATGTTCTCCTCGAATTTCGCATCAGGGTGACTTGCAGTCCAGGACGCCCGTGCCTCGTCAACCTCTTTTATCAAAGGTGCTAACCCTTCTGGCCTTTGGATCTGATGTACAATCGTCCAATATGCGGCATATATAGCATTGGCTTCCAAGGCCCAAAGGTCCAAGCTCAGGAATGTTGCTACATCCCGATTCGTCTGTCCCAGATGCTGAGCTTCATTTATATCCTAAAATACTTGACAGATGATGGACGTACGAATCCTTCGGCTTTGGCTTCCCGTTCTAGGAAATGCACAATTTCGCTAGACTCGTCGTGGGGCGTCTTCAAATAGTCTTCAATCATCTTTTGAACCTTGTACCAGTCCTGAATATTCTTCTTGAAGAAGAATTCAGGGACTCCAGCAAGCTTCAGAGAAAAGATGCTGTCGAAGGATTTGAATGGTTCGTAGGTCTCCTCTGCAGGGAAAGACCTTCCAAAGAACGCATACGCCGCCGCCTTGTACGCAAGAGGGACGAGGAATGGGATAAGAGGTGTACAAGCACCGTCAAACTTGCCCCGAGCTTCCATGACAGCCTCATAAGCATGCTCCCCATAATTCTTCAAGAGAGGCTTGATTTGTTGCTGCGACATATATCTGTGGTGTGCAGGAAAGAATTTGTCTTTCATGAACGGCGAAAAGGAAAAGCTTGAGAGAGAGAGAGAGAGAGACGCGGTGAACGTGAGCAGAAGGTCCAAGCGAAATTATAATAATCACTTGTAATCCATCTTGAACAAGTCGACTCCTATGTCCATGCGGATATTCAGAAAGTAAAACTTCTGTAGGTGGCCTCAGTGGTGGAAAACATAGTGGGCTATTTCAAGTTATCACACCTGTGGGTTTCGAAACACCTCGCCGATCAGCTGCAAAACACTCAGTTAATCGACCGATGACAATCTAGGGTAGATACTCACCGAAGGAGTTGTAACATATGTTACCGTACGACCGAAGGCATTCACAGTGAATATGGGCCCATATTTCTCACTGTCGACGATTATTATGCTTGTCCACGAACATATATCAACATCTGATGTATATACCACGTACATTGCACGGCGGAAGAAACCATCCGGATCCCTCCCGATGTCAAAGGCAGAACCGATCCAAGGGATCCAATAATGCACGACGGGTGCCTTGCGTGCACTAGACCGTCTAAGCGACAGAAAAACAAGGACAACGAGCAGAGCTGAAGCAGCAGTAACAAGAGTTCCAAAGTTCATATTGGTGACAAGAGAATGAACCCTTGAAGATAATGTCTTCCCGTCTTATAGCAACGGTGGAGCCTGCTATTGTATCACCCTAGGAACTTCCGGTCCCAGGGAAGTGCTGACTTTACGGGTTAACGTCAAACATGAGTGATTCGGCACAGTCTGTGTCTTGTAACGAGGTACCTCTTGTAATTTTAGAAATTCACAGGGCGTTGACTGGAGCCAAGATCAGATTTCAAACCGTAACAGCACAAAAATATACAACCCACAATAAAACTTTGATCCCAGTCGGCAAAGATCATACTGTATCAACCCTGGGTGGTACTCCGAGTCATTCAAGAGTGGGAATACCGAGGGATGCGCGGCTTTGATCAGCATAAGATATTTTTTATGGCGCCGGAGGAGGAGCCTGAGGGTGGCCAAACTCATGGTCACGGTGCATACTCGGTATACTCGGTCGTAGAATCTCCGATCCCGCGACGGATCAACAGATTCTTCGGCATACTGGGCCGCGCCGATCAGGGTCGTCCCAATCGGCTTTAAGCGACTTTGGCCAAGAGTCAGTAAAGGGTCCAGCTTGAAAAAGTCATCGGTGTGTACAAGCCACAGTCAGAAAAAACTATTACAACTCGAACCAAGTCAGTATAATCAAAATCGCCTTGATTTACGGTAAACTCGTAACTCAGCATAAAGCACAGCGTGAAAGTATATAATTTTTAAAAATCTTCATCGATCCCGCTTCCGAACAATTATTCCCAAATCTCCTTTGGGCTGGAGTATGCCTGCCCCAATCCGTTGCATGTCGAACGAGGGTCTTTGACCCGACTTTAGATCCACCTCTATTGTGGTATACGACAACAAGAGAACCACTATGATTTTTAATTCACCCAACGCAAAGTGTCTGACGATCAAAGGATTATAATCAGATACACACCCGTGGAACATCATGAACAACAAGCCTACGTACCGACCCTCGCACTGTGAAACACCTCCACCAAAAGGCAAAGAGTGATTTGGTACTGGTTTCCCGTCCTTCATGAATTTCTTGGTCGTCATGTACCTATCAGGTATAAATTCATGCGCATCTTTGTGGATCTCTCCATCTAGGTGAATGCTCCGAGTCGCGCATAAAATTTGTTCCCCTTTATCGAATTGGTAACCTCCAAGTTCTAACGGTTCCTCTACGTCGCGTATAGATACAACAAAAGTGGAGTAACGGAGTGACTCTTGTATGGTCGACACTAAGAGAGGAAGTGATTCCTCCACAGAAAATTCATAGATATTCTCCTCGAATTTCGCATCAGGGTGATTTGCAGCCCAGGAGGCTCGCGCATCGTCGATTTCCTTTATCAAAGGAGCCAACCCTTCTGGCCTTTGAATCTGATGAACAATCGTCCAATACGCCGCCCAGATGGCGTTGGCTTGTAAGGCCCAAAGCTCCGTGCTCAGAGAAGAAGCAACGTCCCAATCAGTCTGTCACAAGGAGTCGTGAGCTTCATCGACGATAAACACTTTACAGATGGGGACGTACGAATCCTTCAGCTTTCGCTTCCCGTTCTAGAAAGTGGACGACTCTGCTGGAATCATCGTGGGGCGTCTTCAAATAGTCCACAATCATCTTTTGAACTTTGTACCAATCCTGGACACTCTTCTTGAGGAAGAATTCCGGGACTCCAGCCATCTTCAGATGGATGACGCCGTCGAATGATTTGAATGGTTCATAGGTCTCCTCTGCAGGGAAAGACCTTCCAAAGAACGCATATGCAGCTGCATTGTACGCAGCAGGAATAATGAACGGAATAAGAAGTGTATTGGCACCGTCGAACTTGTCCCGAGCCTCCATGAGGGCCTCATAAGCATGCTTCCCATAATTCTTCAGGAGTGGTTTGATTTCTTGCGGCGAGAAGTATCTATGGTGTGCAGGGAAGAACTTGTCCTTCATGAAAGATGAAAACGAAAACCTTGAGAGAGAGAGAGAGAGATGAACGTGAGCAGTAGGGTCCATCACGTTATGAATGAAATAATCACTTGTGGTTCATCTTGAACAACTCTACTGCCATGTCCATGCGGATATTTAGGAAATAAAATTTCTGCAGGTGGTGGCCTTAGCGTTTTACCAAGGCACAGCGGTCGTTCGAGATATCACACCTGTGGATTGCGGTACACCTCACTGATCAACTGCAAAACAATTCAGGTAATTAACCGACAACAGTCTCAGAGTATATGCTCACCGAAGGTGTTGTAACATATGTAAGCTTACGACCAAAAGTATTCACGGCGAAGACGGGCCCATATCTTTCACTGACGACAATCATTATGCTCGTTCACGTCAACATCTGGAATGAAACACGTACATTGCACGGCGGAAGAAAGCATCCGGATCCTTCCCAATGTCCAGCGCAGAACCAACCCAAGGAATCCAATAGTGCACGGTGGGAGCTTTACGCGTATTAGACCGTCTACGAGACAGAAAAACGAACACGACCAGGAGAGCCAATGCTCCAGTGACAAGAGTCCTACTAGAATCCATAACGGTAAGATACAGAAATGGATGAAAGACAATATTGCACGACTCCGATGTTGTCAAGTTCGCACGGTTGTATGTTGTTGTTTTAGTTTGATTCACTGTGAGGGCGTTCAGCCCAGTCGGGGACTCGAGATCAGAATTGCGAGGCTCCTGATCGTTCGCCAAAACAGTACTAGAAACTACTCCGAAATCCAGTTGAGATCACCCGTGTTATCGAACTCCGGCCTGTTATGAAATTGCTTTGCAACCAAATTCTTCCAGCTAAGTAATTGCAAAATTGTAGACCGCTTTCGAAGAAAGTTCAGCTGATCGGGATGATCCGGGGTGGCGGCACCTTCTAATTCAGGATAGAAACGGGCTCGAAAAACTCCGTCGGCTCAATCATATTTTATTTACTACACTGTACAGTAGAATGCATGCTTAATTCGTGAGCATCAACGGTCCCAGCGAGAGCGTGAGAATGCCGAGTGATCTGCGGCAGCGCCCGGATGACACGCGACGCGCGCAGAGACCGCTGGCACTGAGTCGAAAGAGGGGGGCGGCTGCCGCAAAGTGTGCGCGGAAAGTTGGAGGCCCTGGGCTGGCTGGCTGGATGTCGTGTAGTCCTCGAGGCAACCGGTAGCATGTACGACGCGTCTGCACGAAAATAAAAGCTGCTGTAAAGCCTGAGTTTCTCGGGGGGTGGATAATACTTGGTAGCGAGTTGACTCAACTTGTCACCCGGCAGGCGCTGTGACTTCGGCGTCAGTTCCTGATTTGGGATGCCCGTGTGGCTGCGCTGAGACCGTCGATGGGACTGTCGATAGTGCACCACGAACATCAGGAAAATTCCGGAATGCTTAATGTGACTTAATCTTTCTTAAAATGCGATTTAAGCTCCATTAA